>RQTK01000003.1:1584146-1600111 GCA_003991915.1 Elysia chlorotica | reverse complement strand
GAAAAAAGGGGGGGGGGAGAAAAAGGGAGGGGGGGGGGGGGGGGGAGAAAGATAGACGAGAGAGAGAGAGACGAGCTTTTAAAACACAAAAACAGAGACAACTCGAAAATTACGAACTTGACTATCCTTATTGCCCAAGTGCCAAATCTATATATGAGTTATCAATTTAATATCTGCGCGAGTAATCACTTCACAATGTTTGCGAAAAGACATTCTAGGTTTATTATATGTTTGAAAGAAAATAGAAATAAATGTCAGCGTTTACAATAGCAAAGTTTGGAAAATCGTCCAATACTTAACGCCTTAATCTATTTTCGCTATGGGAAAAACTTTTCTGTTAATTTTGTTTAACCCAAGCGTAAAAGAAAAGAAGAAAGAAAAATTTAAGTCACGAAATATTTCAATGTTATCAGTTTTGCATAACAAGGATGACAGTCCTATTTTTCCTGCTTTTCCCTTTTTTGCACATTAAGGCAGCACAGCAACACTGCACATTGTCCTAATTGTCTTATCGTTCAATTACATCGTTTACTTTAAGTATTGCTGCCACTCAGTGATTTTGCCGTCTTTTTTTCAAAGCCTTGAGAAAGCCTACATGATAATGGATATTTAATAACAGATGTATACTGCTCTAATATATCTGACTATAATTATTTTTAATGCCTAACACAGAAATCAGTGTTTGAATGAGCCATATACACAAACAGAAAAAAACATTCTATTTCACTCCCCATTGCAGACAATTGTTTCATTTTCACAATTGTGTTGTCCATTTTAATCAGGTTTAAAAAACATTTTCAAAATGCCATCTTTAAGGACTATCAACCTATAATTCATGCATTGGAATTTTTTAAATAGAAGCGGTACACTGGTAAGCGCACTGGATTCAAGATATAAAGGTTGGAGGTGTAATCACAATTTAAAATAGCCACAAATCTAAACGAATCTTACCTGCTGTGATTCAAGCTATCCGTACGAAAAGGGTTAAATACTTATGCTATATTATGTGATTGTCTTCTAATGCTCTGATGAATAAATTGGCGGTTCTGAAGTCGTCCATCGTATAGACATCCAGTTATTTTCAGCATGCACCAATGTATTATCTCTAAAAAGCTTGAAATTTTAAATTAAATAATGATAAAGTACGTTTGTTGGTTTAAAAAAGGAAAGAAATGTTACAACACTGGTGGGAAAAAAAGCTTACTTTGTTTACTAGGGATGCCGTGAGAGACAAAATTGGCTCCAGAGACATGAATAGAACGCGATGCTCCTCTGCCGTCAGCGATGAGAACTTTCTGCTCCGTGTCAGCATACAGGGTTGGAGAAAAACAACACAGACAACACAGACAGAGAGTAAAATGTAAATAATGTGTCAACAATGATTTCACAACATTTTTAGAAAATTCTTTGAATCCATAAAGACCTTTACAAAATCGAATTATTATGATTTAAGAAACGATGCGTAGAAGGCAAGTAACATAAATTTGATGTCCTCAATCAAAGAAAAGTAAGAGAGTAAACTATATAATTTCCTGAAAAGAATTAACATGTTCAGTTCACTTCGAAAAAAGATAAGTGAGAATTTACAAGAAAACAACAACTGTGTAATGTCCCCGTAAGTATTATTACATTCTATACATCCAGTCATCCGCTTTCTTTACAATAGTGTAACCCATTGGCAGTATTGTATTTTGTTGCCTATAAACCCCAATTGGCGAAAAAGGGGGTGGGGGGGGGGGGGGTTAGGGGGGACGCGAGATTGCTAATGCGATAGAGCGTCGGACTTCTAATCAGAGGGTTCCAGATTCGATTCTAGATATGTCTGACTTTGTCCCTACTTACTCTTTAGAGGTGTCAGTATACGGTAACCGGCTGAGGCAGAAGTCTAGGTTTTCCCGCTCTGTATACCCGTAAGAGCGCTTTAATGTCAGACGTTTGTCTTGGGGCACTTCAACGAGATAGCCTATTTGCTAACGTGGAACTTTACATTCACACCAGCAAACAATGAAGTCTCACCTCAAAGGTTCAGCATAGCTGTCAAACACTGCTTGAAGGTTGTCATAATATTGCCGATCTGTTCGTGCCATTTCTTTGAGAATCTCACGTCGACGACCTGAGGAAACAATCATAATTAATGTTATTTATTAGACACTGAGTCTTTAGTTTAGCTTTTGCTACATACGTCTCCAACTGAATATTATACAGGAACTGAGAATATTCTTTATACTATTAGTAGCACATTATTTTTTCATGTATTTATGGTTAGCGTGGCACCAGCAAATCAGATGACATCGTTACTTATATCATACAAACATAAATTATTACTCGTTGTCAAAATAGAATAAATCTGTGGAATCGACTTCCGTACAAGTTTTGCGGTAAATTAATGTGAAACATGTTCTCTTTTGTCTGCAAAAAATGTTTACATTGTTTCATAAAAGCTGCATTACCAAATGGCTCTTCGCATCCCCAGCAAAAAAAGCAATTTCACTTCTTCAAATCCCGAACATAACATTATTATACCCAAAAGACAGAATCGTTTGAAATAAAAATGAGGTCTAAATACTTTAAGCACTTACAAAAACTCGTCAGCTCTGGTATGTAACGATAAATAAATGTACTTATAGTTCTTAAAAGAACATTACTAACTTGAATGTAACTTGTATTGGGTGGGTATTTGTTTAGTTCCATATAATATAGCTCCTTTTTATAAATGTTGCATGGACACAAGAACTCATGATCTCTGGTATTATGTTCTTATCGTTATCACAATAATTCATTATCTCTGGAAGGTGTCCACGTACCTATTGCACTCACAAGAACAACACTCATTCTAATGTAAATGTCGTGTTTACGGTGGTTGTAAGTATTTTAAAACGATGGTAATATACCGTTCTAATTTTAAAAAGTGCATTTAGATGGAGGCAAAGGCTTTTGCATCTTACATTGGTTTGATATTCTTACAGTTGCACAGTGCATAATTAACTAAATGTATTTGTATGCATAGTCACAAAACCTTCCCTTGATTAGATCTAAGTACCTATCCTATTTACATACCACCTATCTTGGGTATGGATTTTTCTCCCCATAGAGAAGAGGTGACAGAGAGACAGAAAAACACACAGAGTGAAAGAGAGAGAGATAGACAGCAAGCCAGCCACACAAACAGACATATAAAGAATGAAGGGGAGCTATTTGTCTGGGGATTAATATATCGTTGGTTTCCCTCGTGCTCACAAGAACTCTTACTCTATAGCGTTGTTGGACCTAAGTACTTATAGTACTCACAAGAACTCTCTGACAGGAATATACGTACTTATAGTACTCACAAGATCTCTCTGACAGGGACTTAAGTACTTATAGTACTCATAAGTTCTCTCTGACAGGGATCTACGTACTAATAGTACTCACAAGATCTCTCTGTCAGGGATCTAAGTACTTATAGTACTCACAAGTTCTCTCTGACAGGGATCTACGTACTAATAGTACTCACAAGATCTCTCTGACAGGGACCTAAGTACTTATAGTACTCACAAGTTTTCTCTGACAGGGATCTACGTACTAATAGTACTCACAAGATCTCTCTGTCAGGGATCTATGTACGTATAGTGCTCACACAAACCCCCTGACAGGGATATAAGTACGTATAGTACTCACAAGAACTCATGATCTCCGGCATGACCCGCAGCGCCTCCTCGCGCTCCCACTCATCGTCGGGCTCAGAGAGGACCTCCAGCAGGTTCTCACAGGAGCGCACCTTCCGCCCGTTGAGGCCGCCCATGGCGGAGTGGCCGCCCTTCAGGACGCCTCGGCTGGACGCAACGATCATGCGGTAGCTAAGGACGCGCCTATCCATCATGGCGACGGAGAGGAGCTGCTTCAGGTGTCTGTCATCGTCTTTGCAAGTCAGCTGGAGACAGAGACAGGAACTTTGATTATCCACGTAATCCCAGAAAATTGTATATTAATTATTAAACATAATTGTATTGCTAAAGAGAGAGGCAAAAGAGAGAGAGAGAGAGAGAGAGAGAGAGAGAGAGAGAGAGAGAGAGCGAGAGAATAATGATAATAGATTTAATAATGTAAAAACATTACACCTACAAAAATAAATCACAAAGAAACTATATAGATTACACAAAAGAAAATTGAAACAGCTATCAATATTTAACCTCAGAGGTATTCACTGAAAAACAAAAATATTCATGCCTCACTTTTCAATTTGGTTTGAGAGAGCTGGAGGGCTGAGAATAACAAATTAATATCTTCTATATTAATGACATTTTACACTCACTCTTGTAGAAATTAACACAGAATGCGCCCTGAACAATTATTATTGTTTCTTTGCTGCTTGTATTGTTTATCCATGAGATGGATAATTTTTTTTCGGAAGAAAAGTTGTATAAAGTTATCAACAAAAGTGAAGGTAAAATCGGATGCATATTAATATTTGTAGTCCCTCTTGTTAGGATCAGTTTAATAATATTGGTGCGGTTAAACTCATATTTAACTAAGGAAAACTCTGTAGTAACACATGATGTTTCACAAACTTTGCACGCATACTGACATCAATCTATACATTAAAAATTGACATCATAAATTGTCTAAAAAATACTAAGTAGCGGCTTTTGAAATGCTGTATTTTATTGATGTTTTTATTGTGGAAGTGCCTATTTTTCCTGTAACCGGACAACAAAAGAATATTTCTCCAGCAGCCCTGGCTTGGAATTGTTTGGTTATACAATTATTGGTTTTGACAGCTGTCTTGAAGCCATAAGAGGTGCTTAAATCTGAAGTTAAGTGTTGAAATTGTTCTTACTTGAACCAAACAATAAATGTGTTTGTAAAGTAAATGCGCATATTATTTAAAATGACGATGCACCTAGAACAAACACCTCGTTGATTTATATAAAACGATGAATAGAAACAGATTCTGATTGCAAAACAAGTATTCAAATACTTCAAAACGATTCCTCACAACATTCATTACTTAATTTGATACAGTAATATCATAGAAAAATGATTCCAAATAACCGCAATAGAGAAAGAAAGCATTTGGAAAAGGCTATCCAAACAAGAAGCAAGGTAATTTTATTGAAAAAGAAGTCTTAACGATTCTATGCTTATAGAAATGAGAGAAATTTTCAAACCTTTGCTAAGGTATCCATTTTGTTGTTGTAAGAACATTCAGCGAAAATGTTTTAACGCCAATAGCGAAAACCCAATGTACTTAATCCAATGACAACATGAACAATTATGATGAAACAAGCTAAACAAAATTAACACTGATCCATGATCTTTTTACATCCTTGAAATATGGTGATCGAAGCCTAGAGGAAATGACAGATGAACTTGTTCTCGCTTCGTCGTTTTAAATAGAATTTAATAAGCCCCTCAACGCGATTACACGCATATCTAGAGCTTATAGAGATTGAGAACCAATAGATCTTCGAGGGGAAGATCAAGAAGAGTGTATTACACCATACAAGACGTACGAGGGTTTTGTGTTGACTTTCCATTTCTGTGTAAATAATGATTTTACGTGGAGACAAAAGTGTTTGATTGGGAAAGCAGCACTCCTACGCGAGTGATTTACTAGATAACAAATTTGACTGAAAATTATGATTCAATCACGCAAACCTTAAAAACAAACATTGAATTGTAAGAGCATTGTATTAATAAACCTTCTCTCCACCCAAATCCCCAAACTTTTTATTGTTGGCATTTTGTGGAAAACAATTGATTGATTTTATAGGTCTACACCCTTCCAAATGGAAATATTGCTAAAATGTATAGATGCCTTTGAAATTCCAAGAAACAACATGTAAAATATAAAATACATGAAAGTAATGACTCCTAGGTACGGCGAATCTTTTTGGAAAATGAAATGAATACATTTATGCTTATTGACATAATAACGTTAGTCTAAGATTTTGAGATTATGGTTAGAGTGCGCAGTTAGATAAATAGATAACTATTAAATAGATAAATAAAACAATAGGTAGAATGATAGATAAACAATGTGTGAGATGAGAAAGAAAGAGAAGGGGGGAGAGACAGAGACAGGGATATAAAGAGAGAGACAAGTACAAAAACATAAACAGAGAGACAATCATAAGACAGCCAACGTGCCAACCAATCAGAGATATGGAATTTATAAGAGATAGTGATAAGTAAAAAAGGAGAGTAAGCTAACGACAGGAATATAGACCAACATACAGATAACTATCCAGCCAACAAGATAGGCCAGTTCTCGATAACATCACATCTCTCAGTATCATAACTGTGTATCGATACACCGAGATAGCTCTAATCTGTCCTGCACTGCTAACTATCCCTATCTTTGGTCTTTAAAGGCCAGTAATGTTTGAAATGACCGGAATGGTGACCTCCCACACAACCATGTGAATAACACACAACCATGCCAGGTGGAGTTGTCACTGTCCCTATCTGTCCCCCGTGCCGTGTCCATTCGTCCCCCTGGCACCTTCCGCCTTCGCACAGGCATGTCATAAGGGAGGATCAGCCCTTGAGCAAACTTGACTCGAACTGCGGCCGTATAATCGTTGTGTGTATTCGTGTCCCCGGTGCGACAAATGTCATGCAATGAGTTATCTCGGAAACAATGGGTTTTTCCATGAGAAAATCTAAAAATAGGTCTAGGTCTAGATGTAGAGAAATAGGCTTGACCTTAGAGTTTTTGGAAAGACTTCAATTTTAAGGGTTTTCTTAAAATAGCTCATGGTAATACTAAGGACATTTCATTATCTAGAAATTAAATAAAAAATAAAAATACATCGAATTGATGTAAGGTTTAAAAACCTTTTTTTTCATTTTAATGATTTTAAGTTCCGGAGATTTTTTTTTTATTTTGAAATCTTGCACAGCGTATTATTTTATATCTCTTTCATGTTACAGTGATTTTCTTGCTGCTCTAATTTAACAAATGTATGAAAATCTGCATCTGAATTTTTCATGGAGACTTTAAATAACATTTTTTTTGAGGAATGTTAGCTTTCTCCTAATTTTATGTCTATAGGTCAACAAGAACGAGTATTTTCGGTGACGGATCCCAATACTAACGTCTGACAATTTTCCCACAGCCACAAACGAGATAGTGAAGGATACCAAGACTTTGGCCTCAGCCAGTCACATAATGCTGACACCGACCGAACCAGCAGTCTTTCGATAAAAAAAAACCTTAATGTTAAGTCTATGCGTTAGCTGGACGAAATGATATGTGAAAAAATCTAAAGATATATCAAGTTTCATCAATAATTTGGACTTTTAGGACATTCTATATTTTTTAGAATAGCACAGTTTTTTGTTGGCAGTTGTACTTTATTGTTATTAAAATTTTAATAATGCCCACGCGTTACCTAGCTCACTGCAGACGATGGTTAGCATCTAGTTAGTTACACTCCTTCAACCTTGAAAAAAAAAAACGTTGGTCGGATACATGGAAACATTCTTGCACTTTGAAGTCTCCCAGGTCTTAATAATATCTTATACGGCGACGAAACCCTGGAGAGGGTAACTGGGTCTTGACCGGTAACATTATGCTGACACATATCCATAAAGAAAACAACTGAAAACAGAACTGGGATCGAACTTTAATCTTCCGCGCATTAAGCAAACGCTCTACACCTGGAGCTCAGAACCCTTAACCTAAAACAACAGCAAACCAACATCGCTAATAAGAACCTCTGCAGGCACAAACACATCCCAAAATTAGACGAAAAGACTAACATACAGATCTAACTATCCAGTCAACAAGTTTGACCAGTTCTCGTTAACATCACATCTCTCTGTATCATTACTCTGTATCGATACACCGAGATAGCTCTAATCTGTCCTGCACCGCTAGCTATCCCTATCTTTGGCCTTTAAAGGCCAGTAATGTTTGAACTGACCGGAATGGTGACCTCCCACACAACCATGTGAATGACACACAACCATGCAAGGTGGAGTTGTCACTGTCCCTATCTGTCCCCCGTGCCGTGTCCATTCGTCCCCCTGGCACCTTCCGCCTTCGCAGGGGAATGTCATAAGGGAGGATCAGCCCTTGAGCAAACTTGACTCGAACTGCGGCCGTATAATCGTTGTGTGTATTCGTGTCCACGGTGCGACAAATGTCATGCAATGAGTTATCTCGGAAACAATGGGTTTTTCCATGAGCAAATCTAAAAATAGGTTTATGTCTAGATCTAGAGATCTGGGCTTGGCCTTAGAATTTTTGGAAAGACTTCAATTTTAGGGTGTTTCTTCAAATTGCTCATGGTAATACTAAGGACATTTCATTATCTAGAAATTAAGTAAAAATAAAAAATACATTGAATTGATGCAAGGTTAAAAAACCTCTGATTTTTTTTCCAATACAATGATTTTAAGTTCCGGAGATTTTTGTTCAATTTTGAAATCTTGCACAGCGTATTATTTTATATCTCTTTCATGTTACAGTGATTTTCTTGCTGCTCTAATTTAACAAATGTATGAAAATCTGCATCTGAATTTTTCATGGAGACTTTAAATAACATTTTTTTGTTTTGGTAGAATGTTAGCTCTCTCCTAGTTTTATGTCTATAGGATAACAAGAAGGAGTATATTCGGTGACGGTTCCCAATACTAACGTCTGACAATTTCCCCACCGCCACAAACGAGATAGTGAAGGGATACCAAGATTTCGGCCTCAGCCGGTTGCATAATGCTGACATCGACCAAACCAGGAGTATTTCAATAAAAAAAAAACTTAATGTTAAGCCTATGCGTTAGCTGAACGAAATGATAAGTGAACACATCTAAAGATAGTCTCATCAATAATTTGGACTTTAAGGACATTCTATATTTTTTTTTAAATAGTAGAGTTTTATGTTGGCAGTTGTACTTTATTGTTATTAAAATTTTAATAATACCCACACGTTACCTATCTCACCGCAGACGATTGCTTAATTTATAATAAGGTGTCTTAATGTACTTTTTAGAAACGAAGAATTATTGTACACGCTTAATGGAAGGTTAGCATCTAGTTAGTTACACCCCTCTCTCACTTCAACCTTGAAAAAAATCTTTGGTCGTATACACGGAAATATTCTTGCACTTTAAAGTCTCCCAGGTCTTAATAAAATCTTATACGGCGACGAAACCTTGGAGAGGGTAACTGGGTCTTGACCGGTAATATTATGCTGACACATATCCATAAAGAAAATAACTGAAAACAGAACTGGGATCGAACTTTAATCTTCCGCGCATTAAGCAAACGCTCTACACTTGGAGCTCAGAACCCTTAAACTAAAACAACAGCAAACCAACATCGCTAATAAGAACCTCTGCAGGCACAAACACATCCCAAAATCATACCTTTCTGCTATCATGATACTTAGCACCTTTAAGATAAAACTGATTAAAAAACATCAAGGAAAACAAGTAAACAAACAAAAACCAATCACAAAGTATAAACTTTTTGCATCTTCTAATCGTCAATCATATATTCGAAAACTAATTAAATAATATAATCATATCTCTATACAGAGCGGGAAAAAACCACAACTATCCACGACTTTTCACAGAATGGAACGTGTATGTTTTCCATGCAACCGAATTAGAAAAAAATAACAGGTAAATATATATACAGAAACAGTTCAAAATGTAAATGGTGAATTCGATTGATGAAAAAGCTTACCCAATTAATCATATATCATGTTTATATGTTCCAATTATTTAAAATGTAAATATTTGGTGTAAGGAATAGTTATATTCTTGCGAGGTTCATAAGAAGAAATGAAAAAATATAAACACGTTCATGTCATTTTTGCAAATAATTCAAATTGTAGTACAAATAGGTTGGTTAAAACGAGTCTATTTTCGGGTCTCCTAAGTATAGAAATATCCTCTACGGCGTAAGTATACAATACTGTTACTGGCAGCGTCTTATATAGCCATAGTCTCTCTACCATGACTTTCGTTAAAAGAACATTAATCGATTTTCTCTGGGAATGATAACTTTACATTAATTCGTGACTAGTTCATTGTGTCTGTCGTAGCTGTCTCATGCACAGTTGGGGCTGACCCTTTCAATGCCACGTAAATCGGTGACTCTCCTGAGATAATGTTAAGAGAAGCGACCCAGCGGAGATATGCTTCATTGTCATCTATATCATTATCATAAATTGGATGAATAGAAAGTAGAAAATGTCTTAGGATTTGCAGCAACTAAAGCAACAACAAAAAACACACATAAAAAACGCTGATAGCTTAGGAAGAGCTAGTAGTAGTAGTAGTAGTAGTAGTAGTAGTAGTAGTAGTAGTAGTAGTAGTAGTAGTAGTAGTAGTAGTAGTAGTAGTAGTAGTAGTAGTAGTAGCTTTAGCACAAAAAAGATATTATCGTTGTGTGTTCTTACCTGTACGTCAATTGAAGACGAGGACACAGATCGTGAGACTAACCTCTTTTCTTTTCTTATGCTTAAACTGCGAAATACCATAATTCTACCTTTATTTCTATCTTTTCAAGTTATTTGTTGGTTACTTGCACAGTAAGCTTACTTTTGACATTCGATTATTAATGAAAAGGTTTCAACGAGCCATTTATGAGAACAATGAATATCCCCCTAGCGAATCTCCATAACATTGTTTGCATGAAGCAAATTCCAAAATCATTTTTTCACTTCAATAGTGCAGACTAAACACTAGCTCAATGAACAGGAAATCAGCATAAATCAGTAGAAATATCCCATGGAACTGATTTGTTCGAAAAACCACACGTTTTCCCGTTCAGTGGGAAACACAAAAGTCAACCGGTCTTTGTAACATTGACACACTGACTCCAGCGACAAGATTACTATGTTTGGATTCAATTCGTTGCCTCATAATTCCCTTAATCTGGTGCCAATCTGCTCTCAGACTATGTACGTCTCGACAAAATGTTTTCTGGGATCAGGGTATATGGTTATAGATCTAGTAGCCTTGTTTAGAAGACCGCTCAGGGCGGGGAGTTGGTTCCGATTTAGTGCACACTTATTTGGTGGCACTGCCATGCTAATCTGTGCACGGTTGTCTCTGGCTAAGGAAGTCTGGCTATAATGTCCGGCTGCGGATAACGTGCACTAATTGACACCAAATAACAACCCAATCGCTGATCAGCCTATCATAATATAATATGATTGGCAAGAAAATACAAATTAATTCTTTGTTGATTTTGCTTGCTATCACTCTCTTCCATTTTTATTGTTTTCTTATGAAACTTGTAGCACTTGAATTATTTTTCTGTTGTTTTGTTTTTATCTCAAGCCTTTTTTCAACCAATGAATCATGTACTTAAAAATTCGGCAGTGCAGGAAATCGATCCTTGCAGACTACACATTAAGTCAACAGGTTTATTGAAGCGACACAAGCATTTTACTTTTACATTGCGGGAAAGAAATTAGATTAAAAAACAACCATCAAATAACAAAAGCACTAGTTTAAGATAGCTAAACCTGCCCTGCCGTAGTATATTATTTTCCAAATTAAATCCGTCTAAGAAAGATAAAAATGTATTAGTATATAACATTTTTACCTCTCATAGCAACATTTAAAAACAACTAGTTGATTACACTTTAACGTTAAAAAAGTGACCGGTCTTCCCACGTTAGCTTTCCGTGAAACATAATGACACTTTGATGGTTCATTAAATCAAAGCAAATAAACAAATTGGTTTTGATAAGGCTAATGATCATTACAAACCTTATATACTAGTTTATCGATATTACAATAAACTTTTTTTTGAATATTGAGAGAAAACAAATGTACTAGAAAAATTGGAAAGAGTAAGATTTATTTTATTTTACCGAGCTGTATGGAATTTAATACTCACCTTGCTTTTGACAATACCCGCTTTAAGTCAATGTACAATATTGGTTGGTATGATAGTGATCTGGTATTTCACATTTTATCCCAGTTTACGAACATAGAAATGACTGGTGTTGAAATATCCAATGCGAAAGGAGATTATAATCATTATCCGCTTGGAACAGAATATCAGTCACATGACTTTCAAATCATGTTGCTAGGTAACCGTCCGTCATTACTGCTGTTCGTAAAAGCACAAATCGCAAAGAGGATTAAAATTGAAAATACATTAATTAACGATTGTGGATCCAACAAATTATGGAGGCATTATTGTAATGTCTCACGGCTCGTAAAATTAACAAAATAATGTCAGTGTGATCTGGAGTATTATGATACTTTAACACAATTTTTTTTTACTGGCGGTGGAAACGTATTGGTCTTTGTCTGACATATGATCCCTCCCCACCCACCCCAATGTTTACCTCAGATAATGAGATACATGACTGCAGAAGGTAGGTATGACTGACCAATGAAGTATGACAACTAGTGAACGCCAGTGAACGGCAGGTTACTCAGTATGGTCATTATCTATGTAAGTTCATCATTTATTGCTCAACAGAAGGTCACGTACTGAATATAATAGTCTGATGGTGATGCGTGCTTGCTTTCTACGATTTCCAACAAGACTGGATGAAAAAATATAGCATTTTAGTATTATATTAAAACTATGTACTATAAAAAGGAAATAAACAATGAGGGGCTGAGATCTGACGCCACATGCTTGCTTTACCGAGTCTTAAGAAGATAAACACTAGCGTATTGAGCACAAATCTAACTAATCATGTCACTGAGACCTAGTGCAATTACACCCGTAAATCAACAATTTTCTTAAAAAGCTGTACATGTATAATGAAGACCATGCTCATGTACTTCATAAGAATAACCTGTGTATCTTTTTCTCAAGCAAAACACCTGTGAATCAAACTTTTATTTTCATTTAAAGCTATATTATGAAGGCCATGCACAATGTATTTCGTAAGAATATTTCTGAACACGAACAACTTTAAATTAATTTAAGACAGTTTAAGTGTTCAACTAAAAGCAGGCCTTGTTTCGACGGAAGAGGAAGAAACCGGAACGCAACCGTCAACGCAAAGGACTCACAGAAAACGTCCTCTTCTTGAGGTCATCGCTTGCTCTGACCCGTCCTCCCTCACCGGCCTGACTTTGGCTGGAGCGTCCAAGTCAACATCTGAGTCAGTCCTGCCCCGTCCACAGGCATGCTAATTACGCTCATCAAAACACACGGGCAGACACGGATACAGACCAGGCGTTGACTCTGATCTTAACTAGCTTTCTGCACAGTTTGGCCTGGAAAAGCATTTCTTTCCCGACCTCATATGCCGTTACTCTGCTTTGCTGTGTTTCTTCTTTGTGACTGCAGTGTTCTTAACCCTAAAACGAGTTTCTAAAGTTCGTTTTGGTTTAATTTTAGTCTTGCATTAAATATAAAAAATGCCAAATTCGAAAAAGTTGGTGTTTGGAAAAGAAACATTGCTGTGTTTCTTCTTTGTGACTGCAGTGTTCTTAACCCTAAAACGCTAATGCAATAAATATCAAAAATGTCAAACTCGAAAAAAGTTGGTGTTTGGAAAAGAAACACAGATCGCTTTTTTCTTATAAACTAGGTACGGATTTTGTGAAAAAATTATGTCAATGTTGTTATTTTTTTTTAACTCGGTGTTGAATTTGTAGACTCATCCCACCTACCCCTGCTTCTTAAATCTATCTATCTATCTATCTATCTATCTATCTATCTATCTATCTATCTATCTATCTATCTATCTATCTATCTATCTATCTATCTATCTATCTATCTATCTATCTATCTATCTATCTATCTATCTATCTTAATCTGAGTGAAAGAACGTAGAAAAATAAAACAAAAAGTGTTTAACGCAAAGACACAATGTAACTAAGTTTCTACATCATAGGAAAAAATGTTTGAAGTATATTATAAATGTTATTTATTTCTTAGTCTAAAACAATTTTTTACTGCAGCTATTATTACTCTTCTTCGAAGGTGCCTTAATTTAAACTTGTGGACACGATGAACAGTTTTTCCCCGCTGAAAAGGCAATTCCTGACTTCCTGCTAACAAAATTTGTCAAATATTTCTGATTTAAAACCATAACTGTAATCTGAAAAAAGTGAATATTTACGTGTGTATGCTTTTCTGTGACATGTTATAAAAATATTTGACAATTTCGGCGATGAACTATTATTTATCTAAAAAGCTTTTAAGAAGTTGTTTGTTACAATACCTTAATCTAAATCAACGTGTGCCTTCCATTTTCCAGGTTCACATGTGAGTTAAACATAGCTGGATCTTCACAGGCGCTATGTAATCCTTGGCTTGACAAAAACAACGCGTTTTCTCGATAGCATGCCCTCGCCAACCCGTGCCTTTTGCTACATAGTCAAAGATTAACATCTTATTTTTCTAGTTCCACTGTCACCATCACAACGCATCTACCCTGAACGCCTGTCCCGATGTTTTTAGTCTCCACAAAGCATGAAACAACAAATGCAAAGCCCAAAAGATTTAGAAATCCAAGAACATAATACAAAACTTCCTATTACGCTATCGTCTTCGTTACTGGGCAATCTCTTGACCTTCAGGGCTCTTTGTGAAGGCAGCGACTTTCTCTAACTGTGTTTAACGTCTCATAAGTCCCATAGGGTGATTCTAAATGGCGAACTTAACCTTCAGCCTATCATGCCTTTTGTGTGCTACACAAAGAAAAGCTGGTAATCTCCCCTGTCTGCGATTTATTTACCTTTTGGCGAGCGTACTGTCTCGTGCAAGGTCTTTCCTTGGCTACAATCCCAACTCATTCACGATAACCATTCGAGCGCATCTTATTTCCGAGATTCATCAACTGTGAGACATTATCGGGGCCATCGCGTTGTTCGCCTAGATAAGTTGTTTCTAATCTCTTGAGAAAGATAATCCCTTATAATTATCAGACGCATTTTGTCTTAATTGGGACTTTTATATTGACGCTACGAAGTCCTATACGACAGTTCAATACAAGATTATATATTGTAAACTTGATTCCCTTAAGTTAAGGGAAAAATACAATTTATACTTTTGTCTCATACAGGTGGAAAGTGACTTTTCCAATCATAACAATCAATATAATTAAAACAATACTTAATTTGATAGTTATATATAAGTTGTCATTTTAGCTTTAAAATAACGGGGGCGCTGGGGAATTCAACGCAAAAAAAAAAAAATACTGTTATTAAGAGCTCTCTGCTAGTAACATACTTTTTTCCTCACACGCTGTATCAAGCACGAATTCTTTAATTTTAGTGTATTGATGTTTTTTTTTCGATAACGGCACGTTACATGTCACTCACCACAACTGTCTGGCCAGTATCAAGCGTGGCCAGCACGTAGCTCTCCTTCGCCTTGTGCTGCCCACTCTTTCCACCCTTTTTACCAGCCAAGTCCTTGACCTTTACCCGTTTGTCCTTGATGGGCTTCACCTTGGGGATGATAGGCTGTGAGTAGCGCCTGCCTCCGTGGTGGATTGAAGGGGCTGCGACAGCGGGCGGGGTGGGGCCAGGGCTGCTGTCATCGCCGCTCCCAGTCTGGTCGTCCGGCGCGGAGGGGCGCCGTCCAGTGGAAGCTGATCCGTGCGGAGTGACCAGCAGCCTTAGTGGGGAGATCACGTCCAGGGACCAGCGCCGGCCTCTGTTGGGGAACGCCCCTGATGAGCTGCCCACCGGAGGCGGTAACGTTGGGGAGGACGGCGGCTTCATCTTTCTGTGAGCAGTGGTCTGGGAACGTACGTTGCTGATACCGCTCCGCCTGTGGCTAACTCTGGTGGAAGTTGCGGTAGTGGTAAAAGTTTCACCTGGTCTTGTGGCAAAGACCTCGTCGTCACAACTGCCCTCCTCGTGGCTTATGCCACATTTGGAGTGGGCCTGAAAGTTATGAAAGAAAGGAAAAAGAATGGGAGACAAACAAATTAGATTTGTGATTGTAAAAAGTAATAATAATAATAATAATAATAATAATAATAATAATAATAATAATAATAATAATAATAATAATAATAATAATAATAATAATA
>RQTK01000003.1:1536743-1582994 GCA_003991915.1 Elysia chlorotica | reverse complement strand
AACAACAACAACAACAACAACAACAACAACGATTACGATAATAATCGAACGGCATCGAACTAATGAGAATGTCATATTTGCGTGCTAACACATAAACTCAGCATGATCAGTGATAAAGCATCTTCTGTCTATTGAAGACAGCACCCTATATGATTAATTTTAAAGAAAGGAAGAAAGTGGACAATTATAATCTGCCTCGATCAGATTTTTGTATTGGTGTCACTCGGTGGCGAATCTGTGGTTTCTAAACGAAGAAAATTTACATCCTTTATGCATCCATTTAAATAAACAGACAAACCAAACAACAGCAATTATTTTATTGTCTGGTCTTCATAGGCACAGAGCACTGGCCATTATAGATCCACTTCCTCTATACACTCAGATTCTAAGAAAGATCGCTACAATGTATTTTTCCTTTCGTTTGACACCTCATAGAAATCGTGTTAGCCTTTTACTATCGCCATCGAGTTTTGGCAATTTAATCTTGATTTAGACAAATTTATAGGGTTTTGGTCTTTCATATGCGATAGCTGGTTAATATTGAAAAAGAACGAATGCGCGAAGCACAGAAATAGGTTTAAGAATGTTAAATATAGGCAAGTATTGTTTACCAAATGCTCTTAAAACAACTAAGTACGATCAAACTCAATCGTATGAAAGCCAAGCCTGGGTCAACATCAGTTTTAGAGAATTTTGCATTTAAGCCGTGCTGTTATTTTCTTTTCTTATTTTTCTGTAGTTTTCTTTGAAAATATTACAGTTAAAATTTAAAAAAATCAAGGACTATTTTCTTTCTTTTTACAGTATTTGTTTCAATAGGTAATCAATGAGTCTGAAACCTAACCCCGCAAGTATAAATTAAAGCAAACCTTAGAAAATTCATGCTTTGGAAGCGGGCAAAATACCCCTCTCTCTGTCTCTTTCTGTCTCTCTCTGCCTATAATCTGTATTTGTTACTTTGATGTTGACTGTGTTACTGTCTTTTCTTTTTGTCCTTGTCTTTGTATGTCTCTCTCCCTTTCCCCATGCCCCTGTCTGTCTCTGTCTTTGCCTCTCCTACGATCAATGTCTCTATCTTTGTCTCTCCTTCGGTCTCTGTCTCTATATATCTGTCCACCCCGTCCCCTCTCTCTATATTTATCTCTTGTATGCTTATTGATAATACATGGATTTATTTGGGACATTCAAAATAGCGAGAGTTAGTTTGCTTTGTACACGGGATATACTTCGGGAATTAAAAGGTTTGACAATCAATACATTATGCTTTGAATCTTATACTTTGCCATGTTCAAATTCTATACTTGGTATTTCAGTCTTTTAGTTTTAAACTTAGTTGCAACCGCAACGTACCACTATGTGCATCAACAATTACCTTGTCAGTCTCATTGAAAGAGCTGGTATCTGAGACAAAATCATCCTCATCAATTGGGAACAAGAAAAAACTATCCATATTTGTTATTTATTAATCATAGACCTTCGACCAATAGAAGTGTAAGGCATTTACAGTTTGTGTGGTTAAAACGTTGCATTCCTCACAGCTAAAGTGCATTCTTATTGCTCATAGTAACTAGAAATGCACCCACTGTTCGTCTTTCTCGTTCCATCACATTAAAAAAACTGAAAACTTGCGTTTATTGGACACGTAAAGTCTCACACTTGAAACGCATCTATGATGATGAATAAATGTTACTGAAATTCAAAGCTATATTAATTTTTATCTAAGGAAACTTATTATATACACGTTATAGGCTTGCACTTCGATCACTGCTTGTTAACTGCTGTTACAAATCAACAAAATTATTTATTATTATCCAAGGAAGTTTCCTTTGCGCAAATCCATAAGGGTTAAAATGTGCAGCTACTGTTACTGCATTTGACAGTTTTCTGGTTGAACTTAGCGGCACCTGTGGATGGATATGTCAAGCGGTTCAGATTGTATTGTCCAACACTATCTGGCTGTCGTTATGTAATTGTGATAAGTCTTAATCACACCGTCGTCAATCTATTCTTGACTTAATTGCATGCTATAGTGAACAGAGAATTTAAATGGCCCTACTTTATAATCATGAACATTAATTTTTTTTAAAATTAAGAGCAACATTAGCTGGAATAACTTTGGAGTTATATTTCAAGAAATTAATGTTTTCGCTTGAACAAAACAACCAATACCTGGGTTCATTATGGAGTTCTAACAACTTTGAGCAATCTGAACCATGACTTAATCTTAACTGATATTTCATTTATATTACATTTAAAAGGACCAACCTATTAAACCTACAGTGGATGCATTCGTTGTACTATAGTTTCTTTGTCACCTTATTACAGCAGTATGTTGAAAAGACAAAAAGCAAAAGTGCAATAAATATCTGTCAATGTTGCTTTGGTCCTTGCCAATGTTTGGAAATTTGAGATTGCTTTAAGATTACGACGAACTTAAAGAGCTATTTAACAAACAGTTTCTGGCACTTGTGACTTAGTTTGGAAAACAGTATAATTTATAGAAACATTTCGGCAAACGAAAAAGACAACCCGTTTGGATCTTTTCTCACCCATATCTCAATACGACATAAACAATGGAAACACACGAATTATTGAATCTTTTCGGGGAAGATTATTCTTAGGTTGGCATTTATTATAAATTTCCATCCCCGTGTTGTGGGAAAAAAAGTTCAATGAAACTATCTAAACACAGGAACGCCCTCTATTGTATTTCACTGAATTAACACTCCTTGCTAAATCGTTTGAGTAGATAACTACCGTGAATCCGTATGGGGCGATTTAAACCCACCAATCGACCCCTGTCTTTAAGCGGTGACTTGTAACAATCTTTATATTACAAAATCGTTATCTCAACTTGGCAGAATCCGTATCATTATCCTGCTCTCAAAGAAAATCACGTGACAGATCTTCATTAGGCAAGAGCAATCATTTGGTGAAGGACCATAATGGTGTTACAATAAAGTACGCGTTAACTCGTAATGCAACCCGTGCAGATACGAATACGTTAAGGTTTTAATACCAAACCTATCAAACTTCGTACAAACATGTCATAACAATGCAGGGTAATTATAATGGAAACCAAAGTAGATCATCAGACTGAGGAGACTGGTTAATGGTCAAGTCCACACAATGAGACGCGAACCTGGTTGTGAATTATGTTCCCTGGACTAGAATTTTCGTCTAGCCATAAAAAGGATATCTTTAGTCAGGCGATCATTCCCCGAGTGTCTGCCTCTGTCCCTATCTCTGTCTCTGTTTGTCTGAATGTCTATCTTTATATGCCTCAATATATGTCTTTCTCTCTATATATCTATCTCTCTTTGCCACTCTGTCTGTCTGTCTGTCTGTCTGTCTGTCTGTCTGTCTGTCTGTATGTTCGTCTGTCTGTCTCTCTGTCTGTATGCGTGTGAGTGTCTGCCTGTCTCTCTCTCTCTCTCTCTCTCTCTCTCTCTCTCTCTCTCTCTCTCTCTCTCTCTCTCTCCTGTCTACTGCATTGTTTGTTTATTATTCATCATGTGTTACATATGGCTGGCTATCTGTTCGTCCGTTTGTCTGTCTGTCTCTATAAAATTAGTTATGGTTATACTTTATCATCACTAAAGTCTTGTAGTGCTAGGCACGCGCACTGCTCGATATTCTAAAGTAAAGATTTTGTATCTTTAGGATTCTACGAAAAATAAAAGGATAGCATCGTCAAAGTTATATTTGCGGACCACAATAGCGGCAAGCGCTACAAAAGGCCTGAATGAAGTTAAGTTTGTGAACTCTGCAAGCCTGCAACATATTAATGAAAAATTACTTATAATTAGAATAAAATAACACCTATAAAATAATCTGTTGAAATGCGATGAAATCAACAAGGTGTAACGCGTCCTTTACGGGTTTTATTATAATTTATTATCTCATAGTATTTTACATTTTCATTTTTATAATTATGCTTGTACTCGAATACGTATTTATACAGAACTAAAAATATGCACTCGTATCCTTCCGATTGATAACTAAATTCATTAGTGCAATTTGTGATTGTTCGTATATATTAAATTTTCAAACTAGTCATACAGCTATGGGAAGAAAATGTTATAGATCTTCAACAGTATACTGCTGTAGAAAAAAAAACGAAACGTTTTTTTAAACAGGCAAACGGCCTTTAAGACCTCCCAAGAAATGAGGTGGATCAGGAAATGTGGACATTTTAGAGTCTGCCAGACAAGTTAAACGAGATAAATCTTTTGTTGACAAGTTAAATCAAGGAAAAGCCCATTAATAGCAACAATGAACGTTAATCCGCTAAATGTTTCGGGGACAGGTACATGCTTAGCGGCTACATGATATTCCAGACCTGGTCTATGATTTCACAGCAGGTGGCTATTGTAATGGGGATTTGTCAGGGCAAGATAACCATTGTCAATAGACATGCCTACGTCTCAGTAAATAGATATCTCTAGATCTAAAATGGCTTTAATTTATGCTGCATCAACGATCAAGAAAGTAGGAATAAAACAAGGCGACATTTCTGTGTGCTTTTGTTGATCGCGATGCAAGGAATGCCATTTTTTTTAATTGTAAGAATGTTTTTATTACACGCCCATAGCTAATGGTGTGTGTTGTTAATTTATGACAGGGAGTATACAAGAAAGAAAAGAGAGAGAGAGAGAGAGAGAGAGAGAGAGAGAGAGAGAGGAAGAGACAGAGACAGGCAGATAGACAGAAAAACAGACAGCAATAGAAACACAGAGACAGGTGGGGGTAGAGAGTAAGAGTGAGAGTGAGACCATTGTCTCAATGAACTTGTGCATATCATCAATAAAACAGTATCATCATATTTTTAAAATTATGTATTGAACATAGAATAAGAGAGAAAGACATGCAGACAGATAAGCGAAGAGAAAGTCAGAAAGGCAGCCTAATATACAGACAGTTGTCAGTCAGTCAGACAGACTGAAGTAGAGAAGAAAAGTAAAGCTTATCGTTTAGACAGAGACTATAGAATTAGTGAGACGTTTCGCAAAAATAGCTCAGAGAGCTTTTGATACGAGGAGCTGGCGTGGTGCTGACTCATTCTGTTTCTTTGTTGAAATTAAGGTGGTCACACAATGTTCAGACGGAGTCTAATTAGCGTGTGCCATACGCGCAAAATCCTCGCCGTGAAACCTTTTACTATTTCAATCTCTCTGGTTCTAGATATCAAAATAGACGACATATGAGCAATGGGCTTTAAAATACCAACCAAGTAAAAAGCAAGGACAGCCCAATTTGTTTTCGTTTTTTTTCAGATATAATTATAAAAAATGACAATGTTAGTCCTTTTTCTTTGCACTGAGGAACTCGTCAATAAAGAACAAGATTGTTTAATTAAAATAAACATTGCATTCTTTTCAAATAACTTGTGTGGAATATTCTGATGTATTTTGCACGTAAAATGCTTTGTTTTCGTAAGGCTAGATGGACTTGTAAAACGTCCCTATTGAAATAGGAATGGCTTTTCATCAGTGTTATTTATCATTTTCAATTTGATACAAAATCCATTTTATCCATACTTAAAAGCCGACTGTTAATAATATAGGGTTTCGCAGTTTGGCATGGGTTGACAATGACATTAGCGCTGACACTATAACAATACGTTAGCGATTACTGCCTAATTGATTTTACATCCCAGATTTCAGCCCATTCAAACTTTATGCACGTACTCTAAAACCACATCGTGATCTTCCACGACTAGTTTTATTATGTATCATAAACGGGCCCCAAGTTATCAAGATCAGGTGTGCTAGATATTGTTACAACATAAGGATTGAGTTCCAACAGTAATAGGGATGGTATGTTGAGTAGGTGTTAGAAGTGCTGGAAGCGATTATTGGTATTGTCCATTGAATCCGATGATATAGTATTACACGGGTCTGATGGTCATCGGGTACCTATAACCCTGGACCAGTCATTTGGGCACTTGCTGTGATACCGTCCACCAACGTTTTTAGACTAAAGAGATTTATATACGTGAAGACAAACACGTTTGTCTCTCTTACTATTTTACTTGGAAATCTACAGATTGAAACCTGTAAAATGTTGAGATAGTTAATCATTCGTTGTTTAAGGAACGTCTTGGTGGATTTTCTATTTTCATCATGGATATCTTGGGATTCATAGATCTGCCTACACCCGTCGTCCTCATTCTTGCGTGCATTTCTCTCTATATCTACTATATGTCCAGCACGCACGGTACCTTCAAGAAACTAGGGATTCCAGGACCAAAACCGTGGCCAGTGATCGGTAACTCTATCTTTGCCTTTAAGAATGGTATGTTTAACACCGTGGTTGCAGGCTACAGAAGATTCCAGTACATGGGAGGCATGTATGGCACGTACGAAGGCCGGACCCCAATCCTGACAGTCACAGATCTGGACATGCTCCGAGAGATAATGGTGAAGCAGTTCAATAGCTTCCCAAACCGACGCAAGTACGCGACCATGGACCAACCTCTCATCGACAAGATCATGTTCAACCTTGATGATGATGAATGGAAGCAGCATCGAGCCATCCTAAAGCCAACCCTCAACCCGAACAGACTCAAAGCTAGCTACCCTAGAGTGGAACAACTGCTGCGTAGCATGCTGGAAGTTATGGAACAAAAGGCTAAAGCTCAAGGAGGGCAGCTGGACATCTCCCTCCCGATCGGTTGTTTCTGTATGGACGTCATTGCTGGAATCGGATTTGACTTGGATTGCAACTCCATAGGAAACCCCAAGAATGACTTCCTCGTTAAGGCTCGGCATTTCTTAGACACTTTTGGAGAAAGAACCTTTAGTTTTGCATTGTTCGTGCCTTCCTTTTTTAAACATGTTCTTGACTGGTGTGGCATCATGATCATGCCGAAGAAAGAAGTCATGTTTCTGAGAGAGTTTACTCGACAAGCCATTGAAACGCGTAGATCTAAACCAGAAGAAGAAAGAGGTAGGGAAGACTTTTTCCAATTCATGATCGATAACAGTGTCGTCAGAGACGAAAAGAAAGGTAACACTGGATCACCTACTAAACTGCTTTCCCTTGAAGAACTGTACGGGTCTAGCCTTACGTATTTCTTGGCTGGTTATGATACGTCGGCCAAAGGGTTCTTTTTTGCCATGTACCATTTAGCCATGAACCCAGAGTGCCTGAAAAAGGCCCAACAAGAGGTAGATGATGTTCTCCAAGGGGACTTTCCCAATCCAGACAACGTGCAGAATCTCAAATACATCGACATGTGTATTAAGGAGAGCAACCGCCTCCTTCCCCTGGGCCCGTACGTAGAGCGGCGCTGTTCTCAGGACACGAACGTTCTGGGTCGGCACATCCCGGCTGGAATGAACATCCGCATCCCCATCGCGGGCATCCACCGTGACCCGAACATCTATCCGGAGCCCGAGCGCTACGACCCAGAGCGCTTCTCGCCCGAGGCCACGAAGGAGAGGCACCCGATGGCCTTCTTGCCGTTTGGCGCGGGTCCCCGAGCGTGTTTCGGCCAGCCGCTCGCCATGCTGCTCATGAGGGTTGGTATGGCGGCCATGCTGCAGCGGTATCACCTGGCGCCCTGCGGAAAGTCCGAGTACCCCATCCGGATCATACCTCTCTCTGATCTGGTTCCGGAACATGAACTCTGGCTCTCGCTACAGCCTCGTTAGTACACCTAATTAAAAATATTCTTTTTGTTTCCTTTTTTGTTTGTTTGACTCAGATAGTACATACCAGTATTTAAGAATTAAAAATTTCAACGGGATTAGGGCAGCGTGAAATCTTTTTCGTTTGTTTCTTTTGTTTGTTTTGTTTGTTTTGTCATATCAAAATTCATTGAAGAATACAAATTAAGGAAATGGCCATTTACGTGATAGGTTTTAGTTAGTAACAAAGGGTCTAAATTATTGAATTCACAATTTTAGTAAACTCCCCTCCCCTAGAAATTTATAATAAATTTCTCTTACTCGAAGCCAACATAAACATGCTCTATCTCATGTTTAATTAGAATTTTAAATGCGCGCCATCATCGCTCCAGTTTTTGATTTCAGCGCCCATGTTTTTAAGGTTAATTTAAAGTAAAGTCTCCTTACAATTTACAGAAGCACTGTAAACATAACCAAGATGAAATGGGCGAAAAAAAGAAAAAAGGGGGAAAAACATGTAAATAAGAAAAAAGTAAATTTATATTTCTTCTACCAATTTCATAGAAGCAGTCTTTTCTGATGTTAAAAAAAGATTATAATTAAAACACATTACAAAAAAATTGTTATTCTAATTTTTAAAATGTCAAAATTACACATTTCTGCTGAAGCGCTTAAAACTCAGCGCTTACTTAATAAATTACTACACGGCAGCAATGAAAAGGTGCGCGTTATTGATTGGTTTGGTGCTTTGGATAAATATTATGTTCATAAATAAACTTCGCATAATCATTCAATTTGTTTCTTCTACATCTCGGTCTGTCTGTCTTTACATTTCTCTTTTTTCCCCTATCTATTTTAATGAGCATACTCCTTCAAATTATGGGTATTGATTTATATTTGTAGTAAATTAAATATGCAATATTTTGGATTGACAATATCAGCTTCTTCTTTCCATAACCAATGTCTCTATCAATATCACTAGTTTTGTTCTCCCCTAATATCTCAATGAAACATGCGTTTCTGGACTTTACATAAAAATTGAATATACAGTTCAGATAAATATAAACAATATAAATATGGTGGTTTGCCTACATGATAATACATATTTTTTCAGTTCGATATTAAAAAAAAAAACAACTAAAGAAACATACAAGTATAATGTGAAGCTAAAAGGTAAGACCAGTTTCGGTTAGGCACCATAAATAGTGGCAATTGCAATAAAAACGAAAATTTAAGAGGCTTAAAACAATATAAACAAATTGCTCACATTAGCATATAAGTGAAAGAAATGATATTATTCAACGCTAAAAGCATAATTATGTCATTCTGTCAAAAAAAAAAAAAGAAAAGTCATTTACTTTTCAGGTATCCCCCATTTGCTTCCGTCCTTTAAATCCTTTGAGTAATATTTATATAATTAATGTCGCATGAAAACATATAAGAGATAATAGAATAAAGAAAAGAGTTGAACCGTGAACGGTGTATTCAGTATGAAAGCTGTGATAGATTCATTCTGCAAGACTTATTTTCAAGGTTTGAATTCAATCGTAATCGACTTAAGTGCACACTGGCTATATTGAAGAGTAATTTTATAATTGGGTTAGATGTATTGATATTAGGGTTATACTTGAAAGGGTAGCGACCTTTACACTGCGAAATGCATTTTGCGATGCATACGTTTATTGTGAGTGTCATAGTTGCAGTTTTCGCTGTAATTGCTTTTAATAAATTTGGTTTTGGCGATGAGTGTTATGTTGACTTTAGTCGGTAGCTGCAATGAGGATGAAGATAATGATGACGGTGGATTAAGTTTTATACTGATAAGTGATAACAGAGACGACATTCGTTTGGTGGTGATGGTGATGATGATGATGATGATGATGATGATGATGATGATGATGATGATGATGATGTAAAGGCCCAACAAGAGGTAGATGATGTTCTCCAAGGGGATTTTCCCAATCCGGACAACGTGCAGAATCTCAAATACATCGACATGTGTATTAAGGAGAGCAACCGCCTCCTTCCCCTGGGCCCGTACGTAGAGCGGCGCTGTTCTCAGGACACGAACGTCCTGGGTCGGCACATCCCGGCTGGAATGAACATCCGCATCCCCATCGCGGGCATCCACCGTGACCCGAACATCTACCCGGAGCCCGAGCGCTACGACCCAGAGCGGTTCTCGCCCGAGGCCACGAAGGAGAGGCACCCGATGGCCTTCTTGCCGTTTGGCGCGGGTCCCAGAGCGTGTTTCGGCCAGCCGCTCGCCATGCTGCTCATGAGGGTTGGTATGGCGGCCATGCTGCAGCGGTATCACCTGGCGCCCTGCGGAAAGTCCGAGTACCCCATCCGGATCATACCTCTGTCTGATCTGGTTCCGGAACATGAACTCTGGCTCTCGCTACAGCCTCGTTAGTGCACCTAATTAAGATTATTCTTTTTGCTTTCTTTTTTGTTTGTTTGACTCAGATAGTACATTCCAGTATTAAGAATTAAAAATTTCAACGGGATTAGGGCAGCGTGAAATCTTTTTTGTTTATTTTGTTTGTTTTGTCATATCAAAATTCATTGAAGAATAAAAATTAAGGAAATGGCCATTTACGTGATAGGTTTTAGTTAGTAACAAAGGGTTGAAATTATTGAATTCACAATTCTAGTAAACTCCCCTCCCCTAGATATTTATAATAAATTTCTCTTACTTGAAGTCAACATAAACATGCTCTATCTCATGTTTAATCAGAATTTTAAAAATGCGCCATCATCGCTCCAGTTTTTCATTTCAGCGCCCATGTTTTTAAGGTTAATTTAAAGTAATGTCTCCTTACAATTTACAGAAGCACTGTAAACATAACCAAGATAAAATGGGCGAAAAAAAGAAAAAAGGGGGAAAACATGTAAATAAGAAAAAAATACATTTATATTTCTTCTACCAATTTCATAGAAGCAGTCTTTTCTGATGTTAAACAAAGATTATAATTAAAACACTTTACAAAATAATTGTTATTCTAATTTTTAAAATGTCAAAACTACACATTTCTATTGAAGCGCTTAAAACTCAGCGCTTACTTAATTACAGCACAGCAATGAAAAGGTGCGCGTTATTGATTGGTTTGGTGCTTTGGTTAAATATTATGTTCATAAATAAACTTCGCATAATCATTCAATTTGTTTCTCCCACCCTACATCTCGGTCTATCTGTCTCTATATTTCTCCTTCTTCCCCTATCTGTTTTTTTAATGAGCATACTCCTTCAAATTATGGGTATTGATTTATATTTATAGCAAACTAAATATGCAATATTTTGGATTAACAATATCAGCTTCTTCTGTCTATAACCAATGTCTCTATCAATATCACTCGTTTTGTTCTCCCCTAATATCTGAATGAAACATGCGTTTCTGGACTTTACATAAAAATTGAATTTGCTCTTCAGATAAAAATAAACAATATAAATGTGAGGGTTTGCCTACATGATAATACATATTTTTTCAGTTCGATATTTAAAAAAAATCAACTAAAGAAACATACAAGTATAATGTGAAGTTAAAAGGTAAGACCTGTTTCGGTTAGGCACCATAAATAGTGGCAATTACAATAAAAACGAAAATTTAAGAGGCTTAAAACAATATAAAAGGTAAGACCTGTTTCGGTTAGGCACCATAAATAGTGGCAATTACAATAAAAACGAAAATTTAAGAGGCTTAAAACAATATAAACAAATTGCTCACATTAGCATATAAGTGAAAGAAATGATATTATTCAACGCTAAAAGCATATGTCATTCTGTCAAAAAAAAAAAAGAAAAGTCATTTACTTTTCAGGTATCCTCCATTTGCTCCCGTCCTTTAGATCCTTTGAGTATGATTATATGATTAATGTCGCATGAAAACATAATTATAGGAGATAATAGAATAAAGAAAAGAGTTGAAACGTGAACGGTGTAATCAGTATGAAAGCTGTGATAGATGCATTCTGCATGACTTATTTTCAAGGTTTCAATTCAATCGTAATCGACTTAAGTGCACACTGGCTACATTGAAGAGTGATTTTATAATTGGGTTAGATGTATTGATATTAGGGTTATACTTAAAAGGGTAACTACCTCTACACTGCGAAAAGCATTTTACGATGCATACGTTAATTGTAAGTGTCATAGTTGCAGATATTGCTGTTATTGCTTTTAATGAATTTGGTTTTGGCGATGAGTGTGATGTTGACTTTACTAACAACAACATGAATAATAGAATTTCTAAAGCAGTCGGTAGTTGCAATGAGGATGAAGATGATGATGACGGTGGATTAACTTTTATACTGATAAATGATAACAGAGACGACATTCGTTTGGTGGTGATGGTGATAATGATAATGATGATTTTTATGGTGATGATGATAATGATGATGATGATGATGATGATGATGATGATGATGATGATGATGATGATGATGATGATGATGATGATGATGATGATGATGATGATGATGATAATGAAAATAATAATATTATCATTATAAGGAAACGATAATGAGATATGGTAATTTTGTCAACAACAATGGATGTCGGATGGTAGGAGACCATAAAGAATATAATGTCGATGCAGCCACGGACAATGTAAATTATGGGTGAGTGAAATCAACCAAGTCAAAACCGTTACAGACAAACCTAACTCAGGCAGTCTAAAACATTTTTTATAGAATTATTTTTTACATGTTATAACCATAAGAAGTTTTTCGTTGTTGTCTTAAGTGTCTTTATTTGTTCTTGATGAAGAGACACGACACGTTTAGAGTACTATCGAACTTATCAAATACATTTATCTTCTGTTCACATTCGTAAACTAACCGTAAAGAATGGCTGCTTGATCTATATGTTTTCCGCATTAAATCAATCGCTTCTACACGTTGCATAACTATACATTTCTGCTATGAAGTTTTCCCCGCATTTAATTTATGGGAAAAGAGACACATCTAATTTCAAACGGTATAATTCAAGGGCAAGAATTGACAAAAATTCCCCGCTGTGCTTTATTGTATTTGCATGAAACAAACATTCATATCCATAACGTCTGCTTTGGAACGATCATAGTTGGACACAATCGGAAACGGAAACCGTACACAAAAGCAGAAACCATTCGTAACCAAACCTGCCAATATTTGTGTAAAAGATGTATTTGTAAGAGTTTTCCTTCACAGCTTTTTGCCTACACTCTGGTGGTTGGTCGGGTTGGCAGGCATCCGTGTCGATACAAGGCCAACCTGCGCAAGAGCCCTCTATTATCAATCACAAATGGAGAGGTCTTAGGTTTCACAATAGAGACATGCCTTTTGTTCCAGTATTACAATAGGTTATGGAAGTATCCAAGCAGAACGGTATAGTGGAGCAGTTATACTCTTTGACAAGTTACAGCTGCTGCTGCTGCGTATTCAAATACTGTTTGTACACGAAGCGCCCAGGTTACAACAACAAAAAATAGGGTAATAGTTATAGTTAAAAGGTGAGCAAATATACAAAGAATGCTTTGAGAGCTGCCTTGGTTGTGGACGCCATAAGCAAAAAAATCATGCCTTTATATGAGTTTGGCATGAAAGGTTCTATTGCAAGAAAAAAGATATGTGTGATATTACAGTTAGAGAATTAATTATGATCAACGTACGTAGTTTATTGGAAGAAATGGAATAGCCTGTTGCATTGCGGAAAAAAAGAAGAGATTGAGATCGATAGAGAGAGGAGGATGAAGGGAGATATAGACTAAAAGAGAGAGAGAGAGAGAGAGAGAGAGAGAGATTGAGAGAGAGAGAGAAACAGGGAGAGAGGGCGAACGAAATACGTACTGGAATTCCAAACAAAACCAAAAGGTAATAAATGTAAGAGAAGAAAATAATTGGGAACACAGTAACAAATAACTGTGTATAAGATTAGAATACCGGAAAGAAATTGTCATTGATGAGTAATTCTCTTAAGAATGTCACAAGTTACCAACTGCGCTGACTCACGATTTTCAAAATAGGACTCAACCCCAAAAATAAAGTAAAAAAAAACAACAACAACAGCAACCCGTAAGGAATATCGTGTAAGAGACTGCTTTATATGATGATAACCTGGGGACAAAGACGAGCCTTAAGAAAGATGGGGAAAACCCGAAACCAACCAATCACTGGCCGGTAGTCAACATGAGATTTATATATCTTGACGGACATAAACTGCCTCTTAAATTAAAACAGCAGTCCCGACACTGAGAGAGAAGTGTGTGTATATATACCTACCAAACGGCGTGATGGGCATAACGGGCTATCGGCCCATGGCCTGGTTAACTTGGCCTCCCCCAGGCTGACAGAGCGGGTGACAGAACTGACGGGCCCTGTGACAAAAGACTAATTTGGAGCGTCACCAGGGCCTTCATTTAGGGCTTGCCAGGCTTGGCCGTGCGGGCCTGCGGTCTCAGCCTGTCCGGACGTGACTGTACAGCATCATCTAATCTCTCTCTCCTTCTTTCTATCTTTCTCGCTCTCTTTCTCTCTCTTTCTTTCTATTTCTTTTTTTTCTTTATTTCGTTCTCTCTCTCGAGCCCCGTCACTCCTTAATTTGTCTGTCTCTCTATATCTCCCACTATATTGCTTCTTCCCTCCCTTTAACGCTAACTTCCTGTCCCTCTCTCGATACCTCTCTTTTAACTTCTGTGTCTTTTTGTTTCTCTTTGCCCCTCCTCTCTAACCCTCCCCCCCCTCCAACCACTTCTGTGTCTCATCCTCTCACTCCCGTTCTTTTTTTTAGAAAACCATTACGTTTTTATCTGTTTGTCTTTCCGTCTGTATGTCCTCTTGCATGTGTCTCTATTTTTTCCTTGTCCCGATATCTTTCATAACAAAGTGTGCCTTCATCTCGTCCCCCGCGCTCTACCAATTTTCCCCTTACCTTTCACCTCGCCTCTTTTTCAATCCTGTCTATTTTTTTTAACCATGTCTGTGATATAGGTCTATCGAATTAAAAAAATTAGATTTTAACTTTGCATCTCAAAATATGCAAGCCGTCGCCAAGGTATAATTATTGGTGTAATAGAAACGAAAAAAAACGAACAACAATAACGACAAAACACATGCACTACCTATACCCGAATGCTTCGCGAAAACCCAAAATGTAATTTATTTTTTACCTTGCACTCACCCTTAACAGCAGATATTTTTTTTTGCTGTTAAAGATACTTTCTAATTACCCCCCCCCCCCCTTCTCTCCCCAACCGCGCCCTTAAAGAACGTGTCGCAAAAAGCTATATCGACCAAGCACGAAGGTGTGTTTGGCTACAATTCAAGCAAATATAAGAACCTTTTGAACACCAAATAAAAACAGAAAAATCTTGATCCTCTGCTAATTCTTTGATAACGATTTTCGCTAAAACGAAACCCAGCAAAATCAATATAATCGGCACTGGCAAATACACGAGCATTGGTGTGGTCCTCCTGGGACCGATTTTTAGAGTCGATGTAAAATCTAAGACAAGGAGGACTAAGAAGAAGCAGTTCTTGGATTTCAGGCACTAACTGAATGGTTATAATATTGTTTCGCACCAATTGTTGTTAAAGGTGATGTCAGTAAAAGTGTCAACAAGTATTCTTAGCTTTTAGAAGAAGAAGAAACAGTAGTAGTAGTAGTAGTAGTAGTAGTAGTAGTAGTAGTAGTAGTAGTAGTAGTAGTAGTAGTAGTAGTAGTAGTAGTAGTAGTAGTAGTAGTAGTAGTAGTAGTAGTAGTAGTAGTAGTAGTAGTAGTGTAGTAGTAGTAGTAGTAGTAGTAGTAGTAGTAGTAGTAGTAGTAGTAGTAGTAGTAGTAGCAGTAGTAGTAGTAGCAGCAGTAGTAGTAGTAGTGGTAAAGGTGATGGTGGTGGTGGTCGTGGCGGTGGTTGAAGTCTTATTAATTGCACCAGCATTAGTATACTTGTACCCTTCTGGTACCTATTGAAGGAACAAGAAGTCAAGCCACAAAAGAGTTGATTTATTACCTTAGTCTGTGTAAATTTTTAGTAATAGTAGCGTGTGTATTAAAAAAACGTTTTGACTCCTGTTTGAGCCGCTCATAACCAAGTACGCCACATATTCTATAAATTAATGAAGTGAAAAATTTAAATGATTAACAATAAATACTTAATCTGTATATCCCTTCAGTTCAGGATACATATTTAATGGTTTTAAGCATTTACATGTTTTGAAGAAATTTTACATATACAATACAGACAATAGGAAATACAGTTAAAAGACAGAGAGAAACAAAGAATGACAGCTATTAAAGGAAACAAGTTTTTAGACTGGGTCAAGTTGCGCTTAACCTTGCAATATTATTGACGGGTATGTTATTGATAGGGGGGCGCGATCAATAAATGGGGCAGGAAGCTGATCAGGAAGCATTGCGTTGCATAGGATTAATATCAAGGCGGTCGGTGATATATAAACATTTTATTGTTGTGTATGATGAAATAAAGGATAAAACTACATCTGTATTTTACCCCTTGTATCAATAACTTAAGAGTCGTAGCATTCGCATATGTTTGACAATATTACGCTATTGCAAATGATATTTAAGCAAATTCAAACACCGAATTCATGAATAATCCATCAAGACATGTATCATTTACCTTAAACAGTGTATGAAACCATTCCTCAATTTGAAACATTTCAAAACAGTTATGATAGAGAGATGGGAAGGCATAGTATTGTCAGAGATTCATTGAAAGTTCGCCATTGAGTCTAATGACGCAATAAATCGTTACACGTTCTCCTTTCGACTGAAATAGTTTGCACCGCTTAAGTAATATTGGAACTACGAATAATTTGAATGTTTACATTAATAAAAGCTAATAAAAACCACTCTGGTCTTTTAACACTTTGCTTTTAGGTTGATTTATTATTCTTCAAACATAAAAGTGCGGCGTTGGAATGCTTACTAACTTTTACTACTGAAACTCAAAATATGAATCTGCTGTTTTAACTGCTTAATATTTACATCAAACGTGTGGTATCAAACGATTTCCATCAAAATGGGGAATATGTGATTGGTTTAATGAAAAAAACAAAATACGAATAAGGACTTTTACAACTTTTAAAATCACGTATTCTGCAAAGACAACAGATGGCAATCTAACAGAAGGGGAGAAGCACACAACGCTAATCTTGCTACTTGACAAGTCAACACAAATTATACAATGTACCTAACTTAACACAAGGGCCAGTGAAAGTCAAGCATGTTTTTCAAGGGCTCCCCCTTGTCAATCGTGCAATAAGCGCAAAGAGGGTTACGTGACTCAAGAAACGAGCCATTTGCTCCGACTTTCATTGAACCATGACACGCGTAAAGTCAACATGGGTATGGCGGCATGAAATGCTTGGTGGGTCTCGATCTCATTAACAGGTTTTTTGTTTGACTGGTGTATGCATATTTACTACAATATACTGAACACAAGTTGAAACAAATTCACGATTAACAGTATTTTGACGGCCAAGGGGTGGTCCATAAAGAGCAGTATGGTTCGTCTTAACTGGGTCTCAAGTAAAATTTGTTTTATTGATAAATTGTGTAAGAAATATATATATATATGTATATATATTGCAGTTATCGAGGGGTTTTATTTTTAGTATAACGCTCGTTATAAATAATAAAATAAGAGAAGCAACATTAAATGTACCGATAGCAAATTAATGTGAATTTGTTCATTACCTTAATACTCATCCGGTGCAAGGTATTAGTATATAGGCAGACAGACAGACAGACAGACAGACAGACAGACAGACAGACAGACAGACAGACAGACAGACAGACAGACAGACAGACAGACAGACAGAAAAAATTGAAAGAATGAAGAGGAACTGAGGAAGGTAAACTGAAGAGATATAGCCGGAATGATATAGTATAAATAGCTGAACACAGACATTAACAAACAGAGAAACGTTAAGTAAAACGATAAACAAAGAGAAAAAGAGCCTGGAAAAATCCCAAAGAAAATCACAGTTTAATATTATAGATTTGAGAAACGGCTGCAGACGGACCAAATGACACGCATTGTGAATTTCAGTGGCATGGGTGTGCTACTAATGACTAAAAAAGCAAAGTATTTTATTATTCATAAATTACTACATAGGCATTTCGAAAAAAATACAATATTAATAGAAACACGCAGGAAAAAAAAAATAGAAAGAATGTCCAATCCCACCTTGTTCAACTTATCCTATCCCTCCCCGCCACCACAACATTATCATACAAGAACATTTTAAAGCGGAATTACAGAGATACGGAATCAGGAAAGGTCTAGCCTAGATCGCCATTGACCTCCAGGGGAGACAGTGATGCTACCAGAACCAGATATGTGATTGATCAGAGGACACGCCCCCCATCAGTTAACGGTACGGAGACAGGCTCACCTGTCAGTGTCAGTCTTACAACTGTTGATCCCTGTGAATCACCTGGCCATTATTACACGCCTAGCGTAAATCCTTCGTGTCACTGTGTGTCACTCCAGAGCCCTCTCGCCAATTCTATAATACATGAGTTCTTTCAGCCTGAGAGGAACCATAAATTTACTTTTTAAGTGTCCGAAGGTTGACGCATTTTGGGTCACCTATAGTTTTTTGTGCCTTTTTTCGTAAAACTATGGTATATGTCAGTATGTCTGCCTGTCTGTTTGTCTGTCTGTCTGTCTGTCTGTCTGTCTGTCTGTCTGTCTGTCTGTCTGTCTGTCTGCCTGCCTGCCTGCCTGCCTGTCTGTCTGACTGTCTATCTTTCTATCTATTTATGTATCCATCTATCTATCTATTTATTTATTTATCTATCTATCTATTTAATTATCTATCCACATACAAAATATTCATACACGCAAGATTGATAAAGTAAATGCATATAGAAGCAAGCAAAGTGTGGCCAAAAAGAAAATACCCACAGGCAGAGAGACAGACAGAAAATCACAGAGGGAGAGAGACCAAGAGAGAAAGATAGACAGACAGAGATAAAGGCAGCTATAGAGACTAAACAGAGGCAGAGCCTATTAGAGAAAGACAGAGAAAAATGAAGAAAACACAAAGAGACTACTAAAACAGAAGATTGGAAGAAGAATTAATGTGCAATACAATGATATCCAAATTTTACAGCCAAGGAATTAGAACATCATAAAATCTCTGTTATTGTTTTGTTTTTTCGGAAAGATGATGAAAAAGTACTTTTGAGTGATTTGCGTATTAATTAATAAAGATGACAGCAAGAGATAATATCTTTAATACAAACACTCCCTAAAATGAAATAAATATATTATTGTTTTCTGTTTGTATGTCAGATAATGTATTAGAAAATATTTAAAGTTAGGAAGTTAAAAAAATACTTAACAATAAAATAAGAAAAGATGCAAAAGGATTCAAACAATAATTTTGATATTCTCAATGAAAATAAACACCGATTTAACTTACCTAACAGCCAAGGTGCGGTCGTTATACATGTGGTTTTACTAAACGCAATAGCCTCATATCCGGATCAACCTATTTTTAAGATGTAATGAATCATCGAAACACATTTCTCACGTTTAAGGCTACATTTTCTATGGCATACAGAAATCATAATCCACTGGGATTAAATTTAAAACCCCAACACAACTGAAATATATAAATTAAACTAAGAAGTCCTTGAGCCACGGGAGAGAAAATAGTGGGCCAACGCACAAGAGTTGAAACATAGAGAAATAAAACCTCACCGGGCAGAAATGGAAAAATAGCTGTGCGTTGTCAAACATTGTCAAATAAAAATCTAACGAGTGTATTAAACGTCTTTATTAAACCACACATGCAAAAGCGAACGAAAAATGGCAACGGCTCATCATCAAAGAACATAGATAGAGCAATGCGTTAACTGGTGTTGATAATTGCGCAGTTACAGGCGAGTAAAAAGAAAAGATAATGCACCACCACACAATGAACTTCGCATGCAGTACTATTCTCGTTAATATCCTTCCACGATAGCTTCATGTCTTTTTCTTCAAACTTGGTCTGAATATGAGGTTTCAAAAGTTTGGACAGTGATTGACAGCTTCGACACAATGAGTCCGTCTTCGTTTTACCTTCTGCCTCAGTCGGAGTGAGAATAACTCAAAGGAGTAAAAATACCCCGACAAGGCCAAGTGCTCAATGAAAGAACAGGTGTTTTCTCCTGCCGGCGTTGCATTTGGGAAATGAAAAGGAGTACATGCATTTTATGCTATCATAATTATTTGATTCTAAAACGGTGATAAAATCACGTGATAACACGTACGTATTTATGTATTTAAGTGTTGTAAAACAAAGTCGCACAATAGTATTGTTTGTAATTTTTTTAAAGGTAACTGGGCGAAAGAAAATATTATATGTAAAGGGGGGAGGGGCATGCGGAAGTCGATAGAGTTGATAGAGGTATTAGATAAGCGTGAAAAGCATAAAAAATAAGAAGTATTAAGGGTAATGAGCATTAGTAAGGGGGTGGGGCATAGAAGAGACAGAGTGAGTGGAAGAGTGAGAAAAATGAGAAAGAGAGAATGTATAGGAAAACTTTCAATAATTATGAATGGGAAAGGCGGGTTTGGGGGGGGGGGGGATATTTCTACTTGCAACACATATTTACTTTAAGACAGGCGTAGGTGCAGGGTGTATTCATCTCAATCTTGTTGTTCCTTGACAGATCAATTGGATAGTGACATATTTTGACGTATTATGTCCAGATGTTTGAAGAAGTATTTTGAAGGCCAATCAATTCTGCCTGCTGCTCTTTCTTGGTCTGGCGGTCTCCCCCCCCCCCCCTCTCCCTCTCTCTCTCTCTCTCTCTCTCCCCCCCCCCCCTCTCTCTCTCTCTCTCTCTCTCTCTCTCTCTCTCTCTCTCTCTCTCTCTCTCTCTTTCTCCCCACGTGTCTACCTCATCTACTATCATTTCCTATGATCATACTTCTCTCATCAACCACTTGTGTCCCGGTGGCTTTGCGTTGATCTGTTAAGTGTGTGCAGTCTTTAATTCATTGACGCCAGGAGTCCTAGGGTTGTGAGGGAATCCCCATGTTGAAAAGTCAATATTAGATCTTAAGAAGATCTTACCTTTCGCCTTCATTTCAAAGTTAATGTCAAACAATGGCTAGTAGCGTCTGTTAAACTTCTGCGTTATAAGCTCACTGTTTCTCAGTCTATGTGGAATAATACATATAGTTTGCTAGGAAAAGGAGAGACAACTGGATTAAATTTCAGAATAACCTTTAAAGAGTGCCTTTATCTGAACTTGTCTCTTTCAGCGTCAATTACCCGTCAACTTGACTGTCTGCCTGTCTCTGTTTCTCTGCTTTTCTTATTTTTTTTCAAGATTTTTTAACTACATTTGTATGTTAAAACAACAACTTTAAAAACCGCGTTAGTCAAATTAGACAAAAATTTATATAATAAAAGAGAAACAGAACTGATGATTAGCAATTTTTTATCCATCCATATGATGTTGCTAGATGAAAAGGAAAATATCAATATGTATTTTACCAGATGTCTCCGTCAAACATAATTATACGTTCTCAGTAAATCTGAAAGTTAGCAAAGATATTTAGTTGTACTCCATTTTCTATTTGAACTGAGAAGCATAAGCGCCAATGAACCTCAATTATTCTCAACTTTCACTACTTTGCATCCTCTTCTCCGTTTCCTACTCACATCATCCCAAACCCCTCTGGCAATTATTGGTATCTCCATAAAATGTCTTACCTTAAGTCTTTTCCCGATATTTGATCGATTTAATTTGTATGCCCATAATAAATCTTTTTCCTGCAACTTTAGCAGATATACTTTCAGTCAAAAAAAATCTAATTAGTAGGGCAAATAAAAAAGAGAGATAGATATTGAGAGAGAGAGAGTAAGAGAGAGAGATAGAGATATATCACTTATTACCTTTTTTTCTTTAATCACTGCAGAGAAATTTCAAGATATACAGCAAGGACAAAGATGGTATTCCCAAAAACAGACTGATGATAGGTTTTGATAAAGATCCACCGCGTTTCAAGTAGTTACAAAATAACGTTGTTATTTTTCTACTATCGATATAAAAGTGTGGGTTTAAACATCCGAGCTTTTATTTCGTAACAATTAAAAGAAATGTATTATCTAACTTGTTTCTGTCATGAATTGTCAAATTGTCACAATCAAAATCCTACCGAGTAGGTGAGCTGAATATAGAGTGAAACATGGTTGCTTTTTTATTTTTTATATCAGGACTATTATCAGCAATAACTAGCTTTATTTGGCTTCTTTCTCTGTTTAACATTTTAAAGCACAGTTAGATATGTGATTGGTACATTGTCGTTAAGACACCAATGTTTACTCTTCTATGTCGTTTGATTGTAATGTATTGTCATTGACTCATCTTATCAAGTGCAAAATCGAGCATTATGAAAAAATATTGTGCAATAATTATGCGCTCAAACAACCATCACATCGAACTTTTTTTTTACGTTTTTTAGGTTTCAAAGAGCTGCTTTAAGGTCTCAAAGAGACACATGCCGCTGCCTCACACTTGAACACGGTGTTCCTCAAGGAAGTGTCTTATCCCCAAAGCTTTTCTCAATAGATATCAATGATATACAAAGTTCCATACCCTAGTTATTTCAAAAATCTAGTACCTCGATCTGTGTTGAAAGTATTCTGTTGCATGCCTTCATAAAACATGTTTAAGTACTTGGGAAACTAAATCCAGTTACTAACATAATTATCTCCCCGCGGCGGGTCGACAAGCGCCATTGAATTCACGTCCCTAGTTACGATTTTCCACGTTATGAGTCACGGGAAATGCATAGTAAATATAATAAAAACAAAAAGAATGATCGATCTATGGTGACACCTGGTGTCAGATATGATTTTGGTGTCTACATGTATAAAAGCTTTCGTGGTACAGCCTGACATGTTTTACTTTTGTTACATTACCCAAATTCAGCGGTAAATAGACACACTCACTCTCTTTGGCGTTTCGCGTTACGTTAGGTTTAAAAAAAACTGATCAAAGTTTATTTTTCGACCTCATTTTAATAAATTACATGAGTTGTAAAAATCGATTGTGTACCACTGTATTCAATTTAGTGTGTTGCAAAGTGTTGCAACATAACTCAATAGGTATGTTCAAAATAAAATGTAATAAAACACAAAGAGAGGCAGCTTGAGTTTCTAAAATATACTTTAAAATTGGAGAAGTGGTTGTCATCGTCACACACGTAAAAGCAATAACAAGAGATTTACAATACAAGTTAAAAAAAGAAATAAAAATGCTAGAAAATCATGAAATAAATCTAAGTGAAAAGTGTTGGAGAACGAACAAAAATCCCATTGAAGAATGGATAGGCCGCGATGGCAAAACCACAACATTCAAGTAATAACGGTTTTCCCTGGCATCTTTAAAGTGTGAGGATATAATGTCAAACGGGTTAAAAATGTGCGGTTATATTTTCTAAAGACATTGTACATAGTATAGACATGCAAACATACTCTGCAATTTTTTTAAATCTCTATTAATAGTCTGGCTTTTTAACGTGATATTTGAAGCAAAAATAAATTATCAATCTCAATGTTCATCTAATAACCTCGCATGTTATTTTGACAATTAAAGAAGCAAAAACACTTATCTGTGTATGTGGGTGTGTGTATGAGGGAGAGAGAAATACCTCTAGACAGATAGACAGATAGACAGACAGAGACAGGGACATAGTGAGAGTGAGAACGAAAAAACCCCCCCAAAAAACACGGATATTATTTATGAGTAATATGAGTAGAGAGAAAAGGATTAGCAAGAGAGGTGAGAAAAGAGAGAGATGGAGTAGAGAGTTAGACATAGATAGATAGAGACAGAGACAGAGACAGAGAGACAGAAGATAGTGTGTCAAAGATTTAAAAAGGACTTGTACTGAACTAAAAAAAAAGAGAGAGAGAGAAAAAAATTTCAGGGCTTTAAGCCCGAAACAATTAAAAGCAGATGGAATTTGAGAAAAATACAAACCAGAAAAAATCTACAGGACGTCCAACAATAAAGCATGAAAAAGTATTAAAAGACCTACAACTTTCAGAGCTAAAATTCCTCTGGGTGTAACCAAACACTAATGTTATGGGTGATTGTTGGCGTTTTTGTTTGACTTCTATTCACGATTATGTCGCTATTCAGTATTATACAGACCATACAAGACAACCCAAAATACACTAGCTGGTTCTTATATCTCTACTACAGTTCGTGTCTACTATCAATTTTAGGTCAAGTGCCCCAAAGCAACAATAATGTTGTTTTCACAAATCTAGGCCACTTCATCATATGGGATTACCGCACTAAATCTTAGGCATGTCAGTTGGATGGAGCGGGGTATGGCAGCATGAGGAAAGGGTTTGAACATTTAAAACGTTGAAATGGTAAAGACAAGAGATTATATCCCAATGGCAGGGTGACTTCTGAAAACTTCGAGACCGATGATGTTTGTTCCGCAAACTTGCAGAGTTCATGAAAAAGGTTGAATTATAGAAAATACATGTAATAGGATTGCATAAATTGAAACCAAGATAAAGTTCTTACAGCGGTATGTTCAAATTTAAATAATTTTGACAATAATTTTTTATTATGAAAATAATTGTACAAGAAAGGGTATGTGAAATCGATCATAGTTTTAGCCAAAGATAATTAAAATCTGACATACATTGTTAAGAAATTATACCGCAATGTTAAATGACATAATAATTATGAAGTCTTGTTGTAGAAGAGGACACGTCCGTTAATTGTGGCATGATGAATAGCATTCATTCGAAAAGTGAACACTACTGGAACGTAATCTTCGGCCGCAACCTCCCCATTAAAAGCACCCCCGTCCATTTTAAATTTTAACTGAAATGTATGAAGGATATGTCCTGAAATACACCAACTGTCCGCTGATTTTAACAGCGATGACATTCTCTTTTACTATTTTCAATTTTTCAACATGTGCTGTGATGGTACCGAAGCACTTATGATATAGCCCTCTGGAAATTTTATTGATTTAATTTTATCTGTTATCAGAACTGTTCACCACTGTTCTCATTAGTGGTTTACAAATGATCAAGTACTTTTCTACAGTTGCCTGCTTAGGCACTAAGCGCCTTGTTAAGTGGACGTAATTACATATAATGAGATTGCCTTGAGTAACCTTAGGCATCGACCCTTAGAAAAAAAAATACAAGTTTGCTATAATGAGTAAAAGGTCCTCATTCCACTACCAGAATTTTCTTACTATAAGCTTCCTACAAGATGATTCAAGATCATTATATTTTGGGTGTGTGGGGAAGTGGCAAAGTGATAGTGCGTTTGGCTTAAAATCAGACTCTCCGAACTTGTCTCAAGGGTAGCACAAAAATTAAATTGCTACTGGTTGTGTCAATGTCAGAAAAAATATACCATCTCTAGTATTTCAAGGTTTACTTTCTATTCTTTCAAAGAGGCTCTTGTTATTTTTCTATAAACCCAAACCTCTAAAGCGTCTATTCTTCTGTCAGTATGCGCAGTCAGAATCCAAGTTTCACACCCATATATAATTGTCGACCAACTTAGCCTTGTTTGAAGTGATACATTTGAAGTAGTAAGGATCTGCATTAGATTTGAAATGTTTGTTTTGGCCATTCTCAATCTTTATTTCTGTCTCATTTTCCCCCTTTTCTGTTATTTGTTGGCCAAAATATACATAAATTTGATCGTGTTCCACTCTTTTCCCGTCAAAACTACATTATTTTATATCAGGTTATTTTTTTTCTTTGAAGTAGCACGAGCTTTTGTTTTCTCATTTTGTTTAACATCTTTTTCGGGATATTCGGCAAAGCAAATCTCCATACCCTTCGAAGTTTACAATGCTGAGGTAATAATGGTACACTCATCTATTGCTGGTAAAGCCCTTGAAGGCTGGATTTTACACACGATTCTTGCAATAATAAATCTTGTCTCTTTGTTTTATAGTGATCAGATGAAATAAAAATACATCAAGATCCATTGAATTTATAATCAAAGCTATACTAGTTTGCCGTATTGAGAACAAAACTGTTGTATTTAAAAGTTTTAAATATTCCCTCTTCTAAAAACAGCACGGACACACGGTTTAAACGAGATTCAAATATTGCAATCTTAAGTACATGTATGTTTTGTTCTCCATATGGCACTAAACCTTCTATCCGTGGGCATTGATTTAGGCGACAAACAAGAGCTCTGTTAAATTAACCATTTTCGTTTGCAGTTTGTGTCGCAGTTGTCTCTGTATTCTAGCCACGATCTACCTGAGCAGCGGGGCTTAATGGCCGGGCCTAATGCACACAGGCCTGGGGTCAGAAGAAAGAAGCCGCCTGGACCGGCCCAGCCATGGATGGTTTCCCTGAAATAACAAACCTGACAAGGCTTGGGAGCCAATGAGAGCTACTATTCTCTTCTCAGTCATTGGATAAAAAGAAAGATTTTTTAAAGGGGCGAACAGCAAGTGGGTCGTACAAAATCCAGATAAATAGAAAGGAATTTTTGTAAATGAAAAGATAGATTTGTGTATAGTTTGAGGCATTAGGAAAATCACAGAAGGTACAGGAAGAAGAGGTGGCGCAGAAAGAAGGAAGGTCTTGATGAAAGCCGTAGTCATTAATGAAGACGATGATAATGAGAGTAAGAAGCCATTGTATGAGTGTGACAGCGAGGACTGGAGAGTAATGGTTCGGCTAACGGAATGCCAGAACATGGTGCTTAGTGCGTGCGTGGGAACGGAGGCGTGAACATCATGGGGTAAACAGAATTGCGCGATTTTGTTTAAGTGTTTATAAAGTCTCAGAGCTGAACGTAAAAGGACAATGGCGCAAAGCAGATGACCCTCTGAGATAACTGGGTTGTTTAGAAACATAGATAAAGGAGTAGTAAAAAGGTTTTATGTAGGGCCGAATGAAGGAAACAGCGCGATACATGATTATATATTATTTACGTAGCAAATTTAATAATATTTATGAAGACTGCACATCCGCCAACACCTCTGAAATGAGTGTTTAAGATAGATATGGGATAAACTAAGTAAGGGATATATGGACAAACTTTAAAAAGAGCAATAGTTACAAAGATGGAGAGATAGATAGGGGTGAATACAAAGGCACACAAAAGGGATAAAGAGGCAGAAAGGAAGAGAGAAAGAGAGAGAGAGAGAGAGAGAGAGAGAGAGAGAGAGAGAGAGAGAGAGAATTGTAGCCACACGGACAGATGGGCATACAAGACATATGGACAGAAGGAAAACAGAAAAGGCGCCTGATACAGGTTATATTAGCATTAAGGCATGTCTCCCGAAAAGTCCCTTGGAGTGTGAAACGAGTTTAAATTCCGTGTCAGGACGAGGGTCTGTCAATATTGCTGGGCCGAATGATTAAACCAAGCGCATGTCACCATGAGCTGTTTCGTAAGGAGCTAAAAGAAAAAAAGAAATGGCAAACAATCTTGGAGTTTTTTCAATCTTTATAACGATATCATTTAAGTTTTCCTTCAACAACAAAAAGAAAGAAAATAGATAACTTCAAACTCTTTTTTATTTTTACAATTGTTTAGGACTCTTAAAAAACCACTGTACAAATGTAAGCAGTTTGTGCCTGAGATATCACCACTCTGTTGTTACAAGCTTACAGTTTCAAAGTAATGAACATTGTGTCATGCTCGACAAACGATTTGATAGACTAACTGATCATAACCGATACACATCTGCGTTTTGGTTTCTTTGGTGTGATCATGTGTAGAATGATTATAGTTTAATTTTAAAACCTTTAATTCGTTTTCAAGTTTACGAAAATTGGTAACAGTAGTCAGTTGATAGAGTTATTCGACAGCAGTGAACAATCAATTAGCCCTATGGATGGCTTAGAGGAAATCACAGATGCCCAACAAGTTTCCAGAATAAACTTACAAAGTTACTTGAGAAGAAATCTTGATCTAGGCTATATCTCAGAATATTTTGATATTTTCATAATGCATAATTTAAAGCTATACTTTGTAAATTAACCTAACTATACCATGAAGATGCTGCTATTTTAGACGTTCCTAGCTAGTATTTTTAAAGCTGTATCATTATAGTATACATAAAAACCTCTGTGTCAGATGAACCAAAAAAAAACAGAAATGAGTATGTGTAGAAAATACAAAGTAAGATCAAATTGATGTATAATTCATAAACAACAAAATTAATAATAGCTGCACATTGCATACACTTCGGTATACTGGCATAAGGAGGCCTCTAAAAGATGTTGAGATTGATCATAGAAAAATCAATATTGCAGTAACCTTTCACATTGTTTTCTTCTATACTAGCAAAATGCTATACCTGTTTTAGATATAGTGAGCGGAATATTTTTATGGCGGTTCAGTTTTTGGCCATGCAAAGAATGCTGAAGACTCTGGAATAATTGGAGGAACTTCAAAACGTGCGTTACAATTATAATTATTTCGTTGCAAAATGCGCGTTAACTTTCAAGTAGTTACTATGGAGGTCTCTCAAGAGCCCCACGTAGCATGGATTGAAACGCTCTTGTTGCATTATTAATTTAGTGGTATCGGCTTGTTTTCTTTCTTTTCCCAATAAAATAGATTTTACTCCTTATAATAACATTTTTTTACTAAGTTCATGGTGACCTATTCCAATATAATACACCTTTAAATATAGAACGCCGTGTTTTGCTCAATTAGTACATTCGGCTAAAAACACTTCTGCATCTCCTGTATATTTTCAAAGCGTATTTCAATAATTTACTTTAATACTTATAGGCAAAAAGCATGAGGATAATAATTACTTATCGGTTCGTGTTTATTATTATGAACGTCGCGATTTTAAATGATTTAAAAAATATATACTTACAACTTCCCCAGAAATCCCGTTCAGATCCTTATTATACAAGCCTGTCTATAATTTATATTTTTGGCAAGTCTTTTATAAGTGAAAAAATGTTTATCCAACTCTGCCAGTATTACAAGTAGCATTGAACTTTTTTTTTTTTTTTACAACATTTTTAGTTCTCTTAAAAATTAGCTAAATTATAGTTTGTATATTTACAAGCAGGTTTATGAACTACTATGACATACTTTTATTGATTCATTTTAATCTATTACAAAATAATTTTAGAAATAGCAGACAATGCTTAAAAGACCCAAATGGGATACAAATAAAACTGCAATAATTGCAATATTTTACACAACATTATAACACTTAAAGCAAAAGTTCAAGTGCACTTAACATAACAGTAATTTGTGTCTCGATTATGATTGAATGACACATTATGCACGACTTTGTATTAAAAACAATTGATTTATCTTCAAATGATTGTTCATAAACCGCAATAAAACTAATAATTTTCTGTTGAGAAGAAAATATATGGACAATGTTAAGTATCCTGTAGGAGAATATTAGTAGGCAGTAAATCGTCTACTAACAGCTGCTGTCACTCGCTTCCGTTTGCACATGGCCAATTAATTAGTTCAAGGCGCAGACATTATTTGATCTTAGATACACCAGAGTACCGAACGCAATGTCATTGTCAAGAGCAATAAAGTGCTTGACGGTGAAAGTTCGCTGCAAGTTAATTTTAGTAGCGCCCTCTTACCAGAGACTTAATGAGACGCTTCATAATAAGAGCTCACAGTTCTATCGCTATGAGGAGTTAGAGTGATGCTTGCTCAGGCTATTGCTTCATACAACCTCACAGTGATCTTCAGACAGAGTTTTTTTTTTATAAGGGTTTAAATAAGAAGGTTACTGCCTAAATAATCCTAACCCAGATACGCAAAGAAACAAACAAACAAAAAAAACACAATTTAAACAATGTCTCACTATGAATTGTGACAGTATTATTGATTTACTTTTCTCGCACCGTTTGATTGTGCCACTGTCGGTACGAATTCATTATTACAATCGATTTTTTCATATGTACATTGAAATGTACAATTCAAGAGCACTTCCATGTACTTAACAACAAAGCGCACACGTACTCTCGAAATTCATTCAACCATATGGTTATTGCATCACATCCATACATCAGTGCATGCAACGTTTTGGCCAAAACTTTCCCACCTCCTCAATCTTCTACTTCAAAAACAATAAAACGATTTTGTCTTTTTTTTTCTCATAAAAATCGGAAAATTAATATGTTATGATGGGCCCAACGCAGTATTACGCAGTATGATGACTTGAGTCCAGGTCTGCCTGCCCTGTCTCATGTGTGACAGCACATACAATTGTCATACGTCAGTCTTGGGGCCCGCCCACAGTATAGTCTACATGGTGCTGGCAATGGAAGTTAAACAACTAACTCAACTTAACTCAACGGACAATAACAATCATTCAAGAAAAGAAGGCAGTTGTTATTTTTTTATATTGTATGGAATATTTTTTTTTTAAAGTTAAAAATGTCTGATAAGTCTTAAAAACTAATTGATGATGAGGACCTGTTTCGTAAAATCACTTGTTTTCCTACTGCAAAGACACACGTGGAGTCGACTGCAAAACGATGTGCATCTATTAGTTACAAAATCAGTAGATCATTCTGCCAGCCCTCTCGAATGACGTTTGGTGGCCCGTGGATCGAATCTAAGCTGGATCACTAGATCAGCATTATGTTTCTGTGAGGAACTTAAGAAACATAAAAGTAATAAAACAACATTTTTACTGCAAAGACACACACGGAGCGGGTTACTGACTTACTGCTTTGCGTTGTAGCTGCGGCATTTTGATTTTTTACTGCATTTAAATATTCGGATTCATTTTCTTTCATTATCCAATTTCTCATCAGGTATTTTTTTACAGCCGCTTTGTTGTTTATGACGAATGATAATGTTATTTGTGATTTATCATAAAAATAACCGTTCACACCCATTAAGGTAAAGCGGATGCATAGTTCATGATTTACGCTGTTGCCATACAAAGTCGATTGAAACCATGCACGGATTAAATGATTGTAATCTAGTAAAACAATGTTTATCTTGTGATTCTAACAAAAGCGTGGTTGTTAATTATAAACTATTTTTATAAGGATTATTGATGAACATAAAAGTAAAATATTGGTTATCCTCATGTCTTAACGCAAGTATAACGTACCAGCGTTTGTTGCGAATGATGAGACTCATAAGAGTAACATTTTATAGGGTGTTTAAAATATAAAATCCACTTGGAATTTTGTCAATCTAACTCAAAATAAATTCAATTTTAAAACAGAAATATAAACAGTCTGGATGCCTAGCGACCATAGAGATATTGATGGTAGCGATCAATTAAGCTATACTTTCTATCGTTAAAATCTTGACCGGGGCATTGAACATGCAGTGCACCCTTCAATGCTGCAATGCTTCAACTTCAGCAAGATTCACTTTTCAAAAATCCACCTTTTTCACGGTAACATTTACACAAACACGTAATCAGTCTATGAGATTTGTCCGTTACTTGCCATTCATTCTACATGAATACATGTATCCTTTCATAGACAGGAATGGACAAAAATGTTAGACACGGATTCAAGAGGGATTAATCTCATATGAGGGCTCGGCTCTGGAGCATGAATAAATTTGTTACAGTCTATAAAGGAGGTGCAGGATAGGTGAGGAGGTCAACAAATTCTCTTGGAATCTCTTGGAACGCTGTTAGAGGAGGGTTTTAAACCCCCCCCCCCCCCCCTCCCGCTGTCACGGATGTTAGCGACTGGTTTTCACAATCATCACATAACGTAACTTAAACATCGGTATTGGAGAGAGAAATGTTGTTCAGGTAATAAAAGGATAAAGACGTTGGTAGATATCTATTGTTAGGTAGTCCAGAGAAAATTGTACAGCTTATATTTCAAATACGAAAAATAAAGCGAAAAATCTTAAACCGTAAATACTTATAACGAAATATTGATACAGAAAAAAAGTTTTGAGGAAGGAAATTTAGAACCAGCGGAGATGTGAGGAAATGAAGGACTAAAAAAGTAAGAGGCAGGGGCATTAAAGGAATGAAGAAATAGAAAGGCAGAGAAAAAAAGATATTGCTAGAGAGAGAGAGAGAGAGAGAGAGAGAGAGAGAGAGAGAGAGTGAGAGAGAGATTGATAAAAAGAGACAGAGTGACAGGGTGGAGAGGGATAGAGCGCTGAGGAAAAGAGTGTGTGAATTGTGTAGGTAAGGGTTTTTGAACTTATTACAGTACTGATTACATATGAAAATGGCCTTCTCCAAAAAAAAACATACGAATTTACCTTACACACACACACAACAATTGAAAAAAGTGAAATGAATGATAGGAGTTGCGAAATCGTAAACATAAAGAAAGAGAAATCGTCTAAGCAGAAATCCTGAATTCGGGAGATATAATCAGACAGGACAACCACTAGAAATGTGGTGGATACGTTTAATTAAAAAAGTAGGAGCTTAAAAAATAAGTAGAACATATTGGCAAGTGGACGTTTTGTGGAGAATACTTTACACAGATGAGGGTTCAGATAAGTCTCGGACCTCCTACTCTTCATTCAGAACGGCTAAGCTATCTGGCGTTGCAAAAACAGGCGGTAGATAAATACAGAAAGTGAGCATGAATGCAGCATCTAAGGTACCACCAATGACTACATTTGATTTGTTGGTTTAGTAGTTTATTAATGACAGTAACTTGATTATATCGCAGACAGGTCCCGAGAGTAACGCCAACGCGGGGACACTACCATTATGCAAAAACCAACCAAACTAGTAGAAAAGAACACGGCGTTCTAATCGGGGCTCGAACCAGGGATTTCCCTATTAAGAGCTTGGAACACTCCTTGTGAGACTTCTTCTTGTCCACCTATAACTAAAAAAAACAATATTAATATGATGTGTATTGCAGATATCAATAATAGAAGCTTCGAATGGGCAAAGTCATCGATATAAACGAAAAATAGCAAACACAATAGAAGTAAAATCGTGTGTGAAGGTACACAAAGATAGACAAAACACATAGCAGTACGATACGGTAGTTTTTCTGTTCCCAAGATAATAAAATGAGAATGGTTTGAACTGATTCCTCAGCCGCTGTATTGACAATCGAGTGAAAAGTCCTTGAGATGGCTCCACTCATGTGCAAATGCAATAGGCTACAGAGAAAAGTCATGCATCCCTGACTTTGTAAGTTGCCTAACTTGTACTTAACAATAATCACTCCATTTCAACTGTCATATGTTTTCGACACACTTAAAAAAATCATTTCGAAACATTGACTACTACATCTCAAAGATTGTTTGTACTAGGTTCAGATGGTCTTATCTTAGCCTCACATAATTAGTATGACTGTGGTAGATTAGGAGGATCATTGTTACGGCGTTTGAACCTCTATATTCTAACCTAAACTCAGGATAAACAGAATTATTATAGGTCCAGGAGTTTCAAGTCCTAGATTTCTACTACTGATGCTGTTTTAAAGCTATTTTCTTTGTCTTGCGTGCTGCCTTCCTGGCTTAAAATTTCAAACTCTATTTATGACTAAAAACTCTTATAGATATCCCTAACTTGTTATGAAATACAGCTCTTACTCTTACTACTAAAAGTGAACTTACGAATTCAGTCAGTGGTGGTGTATTCTCTCTTAGAAGATAGTCGAATAAAGAAAAATAACTAATAGATCCGTTGACAGAAATCAAGGAACCTAAGTGAAGAATGGAACATAAACTTTACAAGATTTATTCTCCCATCACATGCTTTACTTTTTTACTGCACTTTACCCCTAAGTTAAAAAAAGAATGGGTCTTTCTGCTATGAAAGATGTTTTTAAGCCTTCAATAAAACAAGTAATATCTAGTAAAAATTAATCGTGACGATAATCACACCGCTTGGTGTGAATTGAAAAGAAATACATCACTTTCAACTCCATAATATTATTTTCATGCTTTTTAAAAGAAGAATGTATACAAAAATGTATGCATGCTTGTAAAAATGTGGAAATGACTTTTCTCCTACAAATTTTTACGGGCAAGGATTTGTGAAGAATTAAAGCGTGAATTAGCAATTCAAAGTAATTTTGTAACCCACGGGCACACTTAACAAGGGGGATGACCTAGGATAACCTCAAAGAAAACCTTCAGTTTTCAAAAACACATACTTATGTAATTTTTATTGACTCTACTGCCTGCAGTCCGCTAGTAGTGAATTTGACGCCTTATATACGCTTAAGTGAGCACCGCCACGTTACAAAATGGATTAACGTTTTTCCCACAGAGTAGAGACCAACGTGTTTTTCAAAGCGTTCGTGAGGCATTAATGAATTCATTCAGTCAGATTAAATAAGAAACATCATCGTTGGGGGGAAGAGCTCATAATAATTATGCTAGAAAAATGAACAAAAACTTTGACACTGAGATTATTAGTTCTCCTTCTAAAATTATATTGTCTATACCTCTTTGTTTTAGTTTTACAGAAAAGCAAGTCTGGTATGAAAAAAAAATTAACTTCGTTTCCATTCCTTTTACTTCGTTTAGATTTCAAAGTTTTAAAATCGGAGATAACACTTTATCTTAATGCATCTAAAATATATATTGGATACCAAAATTTAGAATTTGTAATTTGTCTAATATATTTTAAAGTATTTATCAGAGCATACACAGAACATCAATGAAGTCATCAGTAAGAACAACGCGATAATTCATTTATGTTTCTCATTTTTCAATGACGTCTTTATATTTATACAATTATATCCCTCTAAAGTACCTTCCTAGTTTGTTTGTTTCTTTGTTGTGATTGTGATTTTAAACTTTGTTTGATCCAAGAGGATGAAAATATTAAGCCCTAACTCAAAACATCCTTATTCAAACTAAAACGTAAGCACATAATTTCTCACAGGCCTATTTATAACAACGACACAGGCGATGATTGCATTTATTTGTCCAAGCAATCAATTTAAAGAGGCAGCTATTCAAAGAGATAATTATTTAGCCGTTCCAATTGAAGGAAAAAAAAACAGCTATAGTCCAAAGGTAACGAGAAGTCTATCAAAAATCTTGGGGATTCAATAAAAGCATGCAGGCGCTTTACTGTTTTCTTTTTTTTTTTAGCAATCAATAGCGAGACAGTGTCACGAAATCAGCAATGCATATTTCATGTGTTTTCTCTGGTCTGTGAGCTCAGATAATGATCAAATAAACACGACAGAGAGAGAAAGAGAGAGAGAGAAAGATAGAGAGAGAGATAGAGAGAGAGTGAGAGAAAGAGAGACAGACAGAAAGACAGACAGACAGACAGACAGACAGACAGACAGGCAGACAGACAGACATGGGGTGAAGGAAGTGAGAAGATGCTACTGATTCACAGATGGCGAGAAAATAGAGAGCGGTGCGTGAATTAAGAGTATTTCACTATCTCCCTTACATAGAGTAAGAGAGATAGTGAAATACATGTGAACACTTTGGAGATAGACGACGAGGTACATACATAACTTGTATAACAAAACTAAGCCATGAAAATTCAAATTTAACGAAATCAATCACGGTTTTACTAAACGTTTACGTTTCACAGTCATCTTTGCAGCTAGGGTGGATATGGTTAACACATACAATTTTGTAATTATAAAAAAATAAAGATATCGCAAGAAAAATTTACCACTGCTACCTTTGATGACAGTCATTGCAAACAATTTTCAACTAAACCACCACCTCGTCCTCCTCCTCCAACCTTTTTTTTCCTCCAACCCTCTCAAGTTTTCGGCATAGTTTACAAAGCGCTGTGTTCAGAATAAATATCTATTATTGTTCTCTTTGCAACAGGGATTTTTACAGGATATTGCATCAGCTGTACCTGGCTTTACACCACATTAATCACAGCCTTTGAGAGGTGCCACTGCATTCTTTAGGCTTTTTCTGACTACAATAGAAAGGGAAGCGTAACGGGCAGTGGCAGTTGCGCATTCACGAGTCCGACACTTCCAGATTGCTGGTGTGAGGAAGAGTTTCCTTTGTTCTTAGATAACTGATGTAAGTCCGATGAGAAACTATGAAATTTTGATCTACATGCATACTAATAATTTTTTCTTTCACGTATGCAAACTTGAATGTCCGTTTTTTGTTGTTTTTTCTGACAGAGTTAATTTGCAACTGCAAAGAAAGAATCAAAACACAGATGGTTTGCTCACGTACCAAGATTTTTGGATAATCGATGGACAACTCACCGGTTGACGACTCAGACTATATGCAAGAAGAAGAAGAGGAAGGCAAAGTCTGATATGTCGAGATGAAAATGCCCATCATTTCGGAATGCATTGAATGAGAGAAGCAAAACCTTGTTACTGAGAGATGGTTCCAGATAGGCTCTTCCAGAGAGTGGAAACTAATTTAGATTCAGAGTTTGAAATAACATTTACCCGAGGTATGACTTTTTTATAGCTTGCGGTTGAAGAATAATTTCCATTTTACCAACAATCTGTATCAAATAAAGATTGTTGCACTTTCAAACCTATAGAAGAACCTACGGCTGCTATACCACAGCGGGTCTGGTTTGTTTTGATAGAAGTAGTAAAAGACTGGTATTAGTAAAGGTAGAAGTAAAATAAACATGATGGCTTAGAACATTCTCATATATAAATTAAAGAAGCAATATCGATAATAAAATCATCATCAGCAGCATTAGTAGCAGTAGCTGTAGTAGTAGCAGCAGTAGCAGCAGCAGTAGTAGTAGTAGTAGTAGTAGTAGTAGTAGTAGTAGTAGTAGTAGTAGTAGTAGTAGTAGTAGTAGTAGTAGTAGTAGTAGTAGTAGTAGTAGTAGTAGTAGTAGTAGTAGTAGTAGTAGTAGTAGTAGTAGTAGTAGTAGTAGTAGTAGTAGTAGTAGTAGTAGTAGTAATAGTAGTAGTACATATAGTAGAGGTAAATCCAAAGATTATACTTAAATGGCCAATTTGCCTTGCACTTACCGCCAAATGAACTCCATGTATCCAATTTCAACGTGTTAAAACATAATTGTGTTTTCAAGAGTATTCTTTCAATTAAAAGCTTAGAAGTCTAGTATATCAGTTATCACAATGCAACTGCACACTGTTCGGTTTCACGGCATTTATCCTGTTGCCATATTTAAACGTCTCATGCTCAAAGAAATTAATAACTTTTAATGTTAAAAAAACCAGATCAATCAAAATCTTACGTTTCAGAACAGGTGTGTCAATTAAAACACACCCTTTTCGATGAAATTAAGGTTTACGATAAAGTTAGTAAACATCGAAAAAACTAAGTCTCTTAGAGGCGTTAGGGGGGAAAAGCAACAATTTGTCTCTTATAGACGTTGGGAAAAAAGCAACAATCTGTCCCTTAGAGACGTTGGGAAAAAAGAAACAACCAAAAACACGTCAAATGTACACTTATTTTTATCTAACAATATTTCAGCAGACTATGATTTCATTGTTAGCTTTTATTTCCGAAACTATCACAGAATAGAAAAACTCCGGGGAAACACTAATTCTGGTTACCGCGATTGTGCACGCACTGCCTGATCACTCTCATTATCCATTATCGGTCCCGATCTAGCGAGGCAGCGTTGGTTCCGCCAGGTCAAGCGCTAAACACATTACCGTGGAGCGGAGTGGTAGCGCTGGCGGGTTCGGTCACATCGCCCGCGAATTTACACCTCCTGAACCTGCGGCCACAGATCTTGTCAAGCGCTGGGGCTGAGCGTCGGTCGGCGGGTACGTACGACTCAGTCTGTCACTCTGGCACAGTCTGAAATCGTGAGAGGGGCAAGACGATAGTCTGAGCTTGCTTTGCCGGTATATGCCACATACGTACCAGTTAAGACTAGATATAGTAATGGTAGTTTATTTGATCTGCTATCAGGATGCCGGTTTTTACAATCTCCAAAATGCTTGAAAAGTTATAATGTTCTTGTTTCTATTTTTGCGCAAAGAAGTGTAATTCTAAAAACTCACAGATCAAAAAGGGGGTGACGATAACAATAATAAATAATGGAGAAAGATGATCACGTAGTAGGTTACGTATTTAACTGTACCTTAACCTTATAAACCAGAGATAGACGTACATTTGCACACGTATAAAGAGAGATAGAGAGAGAGTGAGAGAGAGAGAGAGAGAGAGAGAGAGATAGAGATAGAGAGAGACAGCGAGAGAGCGATAGCGCGAGAGAGAGGCAGGCAGAGAAACAGACAGAGAAACAGACAGAGAGAGAGAGCCAGACAGACATAGAGAGTTAAGTTTGTTTAACGTCCAACGTCAGCACTGTATAGGCTATATTGGGGACAGGCCCCAAGACTGACGTCTGACAATTGTAAGTGCTGCCACTCATGAGACAGGGCGGAGATGCCCTGTCTCCTGTCTCAGCTGGTCACATAAAACTGACACCGACCCAACCAGTAGGGGGCGAGATCGCCAGAGCTCAAACCACGGACCTTCTGCGTCAGAAGCCTATGTTCTACCACAAGGCTACCGCGCCCACGAGAGAGAGAGAGAGAGAAAGACAGAGACAGAAAGACAGACAGAGACAGAGACAGACAGACAGACAGACAGACAGACAGACAGATAAACAGACACAAAGACACAGAGAGAGAGAGAGAGAGAGAGAGAGATAGAGAGAGAACGAGAGAGAAGGGGGTGTATAAACGACCTCTCAATATGAAATGAAGGTTGGCACTATATTCTTGAAATGTTCCTAAGAATAACAGTTCTCTTTTCCTTTTCTTTTAGCCATTTTATCATTGTATTTTGTGATATAATGTTCTCAGTGGTTCCTAGCAAAGGAGTCTCTCCTTTCTTTTTTTTCTCAACCATATTTTTCCGATTTTAATCAGTCGTGTTTTCAAATGTTAATAATATATAATCCTGTTAAGCTTGGGAACAGCTACATAGAAAAATTCCATGGGTGTGGCATTCTCTTTTTCCTTTTTTGCTGAAATACGTGTGTGAATTTTACCTCAAGATATATAACCTCGGGACTCTTAGTCAGAGAAAGGAATTGCCATGCTCCTGTATACGTTTGCTACCGTCGGGCCTCTATTGTCTTCTAGACAGTAACCCGCACGTTCTTAGGTGCGTATTCAGAATAGCTGTAGAAAATAACGCGAAAAAAGTTGATGTCGACATTTTGCATGACCCATGTACTTCTTTGATTTGGGCCTTATGAAACAAGTTGTATTGGCAAGACTACATCGGGCAATGGATCCTTGGAACACAAGAGCGTGAAGGTGTGGACAAAGTGGTCATAAAAAGCTAACGGTCTTTTGATGTCCTGTTGCTGGTACAAAAGATAGGTAGAGGGAGGAAAGAGGCAGAAGAGGGAAAAGACATACAGAGAGAAAGGAAGAGAGAGAGAGAGAGAGAGAGAGAGAGAGAGAGAGAGAGAGAGAGAGAGAGAGAGAAAAAGAAAGAGAGAGAGGTAGGGAGAGACAGAAAGATGGAGCAAAAGTTTAAAAAAAGGGGGGGGGAGTACGAGATACAATAATCGTGAGTGAGATAGAGAAAAAAAATAGAGGGGAAGGGAAGAAAGAAGGGAGGAGGCAGATTGCTATATTGACAATTAAAAACGAAATCACTTCTCAAGAAAACTAAAAGGAAGCAAAAATAACTTTGGTAAAACTGTTCTATCTCTATATTCTTTGGCCATAAACAAAAAAAAACTTTAGATATATTGTGAGCTTACCCAAAATAACAGGCAAAGTCACCAAATTGACTGAAGTGAACTCATTGTTTAATCAAAAGAATAATAGTGATACATTATTTTTAATAAGCATTATGGTTGTGACAGAATAATGCTCATTTTAATGGTGTAGCTCACTTTGGTGCTAAATCAAATGTTTGTTAATTTCGGTGGCCCTCTTGTTATTTTTGGAAGCCTTCATCTATTGTTATTACGACTTAAAACAAAACAAAAATATTGATGCTGTTAAAGGCAACAAAAAGTGCACAGTTTCAGACAATCTTGGCGCATGTGAAAAATTTTTGCCAAAACCATCAGCCTCTAAAAGAGTTTTTAAAAAAATAAGTAGATCACAAATTCTGATGTCTTTAATCGATTCTCTTACTCGAATAGCGCTTAAATATCCACTCGAAAATAAAATGAATGTGTAAATTATCATTTTCTGTCTGTCTTAAACAGAGTCAATATAAAACATGCATTTAAAAAATTCCAATCGTTCCTTGTTGGTCAGTACTTGTGACAACTTAAAGATTAACTTTTATTGAAAACTAAAAATTATATCATCATTTCACAATATGTGCCGGCAAAGCTAAACCGAGGCCTTAGAGATAAGATAAGATAAGATACGCATTTTTTATCCTACAAGGAGTTTTTTCTTGGCTGCACATATACATTTGATTCAATATAACAACACCAATACATATATAAGAGGAAATAATAAAAACAACAGGAGTGGCCACATGAAAATCCACCTATGTTTGTATCTGGACACCGCCCTTATCCTATACACACTACACTCACCCAGAGTGATGCAAGGAGATAAAAAGGTAATCATGTTGATGGATGGTAACTATTTGTTAATTCTAATTAATTATAGATCTCACTTCCATTACTTGGTAACCGTTCTTAAATAACACCTAGGGTAGTAAGCACAATGGTGCTGTAAGCTTAGAATAAAAAAAGAAGTACCTTTAGTAGGCGGTCTAAGCCGATAACACCGCTTGTCTTACTACCCCTTTTTTACATTATATCATACTGAAGAACTTGGTTTTAATTATTTTATATAATTATTGTAGTTAAACCTTGGTAAGTACAAGACTGGATCCCGCTCATGTCAGTTTTCATGAGGATAAAACTCGTCTCTATTATCTGACTTCTTTTTTTTTTAACAAAATTTAGTTCAAGATCCAGCACAAGAGAAAACTGCAGACTGTTAAAACTTCGCCTTATTCATGGCGAAGTATTATGGTTGTCAGAGGATTTCACAAAATGCGACAAATATTTATTATTCCTGGGATAAAAGTTGAGGCCAAAGGGCCCAAAATCCACTGGCTCCTCAGACAGAAAGAAAGGAAATTAAACACTATAGCTTGAATGGAGTACATTTATTGTAATTTACATCTATGAATAGTAGGGTAAAAGAAATAAATATACAATAAGAAAAAAGAAACAACAATCAGGAAGAAATGGCTCAAGTGGTAGAGCCTTGGTCTCATTATAGTAAGTTCCGCAGTTCGAAACCAACGATGGCTTCAAAAGGATCAATGCACCGGGCTGACATAGGAGTCAAAGTCTTCCCGCCCTGGCTCCTATGTGGCAGCACGTAAAATTATCAGATGTCAGTCTTAGGGTCCGTCCTCATTATAGCCTATATAGTTCTGAAGTTGGACGATAAGTAGCGAAACAACCAAACTCTCCAAATAAAGCTTGTGGGGTAGAACTGTTTATAGACCACCCAAAAAGAAGCCCGGGCTCTACCAGATAAGCCAGCTGGGATTTATTTTTCTTGGCCGCCTGATCAAAACAGTGAGCTACCTAGCCATTTGGTTCACTCGATAAAGTTATAAAACAGAAGATTATATTGCCCTGTCGAGAAACAGCCCAATAATAAACGAGTAAGATAAATAAACACACAAGACAATAAAATTACCAGCATCTCTTAGAGTTACCCTTTTCATTCAGTTCCAACAAAACAATGAAGATTCCAATGTGAAAGGTTCATAAATGGCATTAGCGTTTTATTGACGTCATAGTTCCTTCATTGTATAAAGGCTTTGTTTGTGTTCTGAAATACCTGGCTTCTGATTTACCGCTTCTCACTTAAGTGCTATGTCCCCTTTGTCAACTTATGTTTTTAGCGGTTAGGATTTGGTCGTCAACTTCGTCAAGTGTTATGTGTTTTCAGTATCGGGGGCGAACAAGTTGCTTTTTCTAAATTTTTTTTTCATTCAGTTGGATTATAGAGTTTCTATCACAGAACTGTGGGTGCATTCACTTTAGGTAGATGGATAGATACATAGATAGATAGATAGAAAGATAGGTAGATAGATAGATAGATAGATAGATAGATAGATAGTAGATAGATAGATAGATAGATAGATAGATAGATAGATAGATAGATAGATAGATAGATAGATAGATAGATAGATAGATAGACAGACAGACAGATAGATAGATAGATAGATAGATAGATAGATAGATAAGATAGATAGATAGATAGACAGACAGACGAGATAGATAGATAGATAGATAGATAGATAGATAGATAGATAGATAGATAGATAGATAGATAGATAGATAGAACTTAAGTCAGAAGCAGTAAATCAGGGCATTCCGTTAAGTGCTGTTCTTGCAATGTCAATATTTTTGAAGGAACTGCTATTAGTTAATTCCATTTCGTTTCTTTTGTTTATTTTTCTTTTCTCTTTTCCCTTTAACTTTGTTTACGGCATACGCTTATGAAATTAAAAAGATATTGCATAATGTGATTAATTTCGACTGTTTATCTCTCACTGCAAAACTGTATTGATAACTCCGTTGAAATGCAAAACCAAAACAAATAAAAACAAATCTTGAAATAATTGAAGAGATTTTCTATAATACTGAAAAGGTCAGATAAAACAAAAACAAATAGTTTTGAAATCCTTTGTTTTCCTTTAAAACGTTATAGTAGTTGCTAAAACGCTTTGTATGATTTTTATGTTAACTTACAAGATAACTATACAATTACTTGTCACTGAGTTTTCTATGATCATACATTTTCAAGTCCAATAATTATAATCTTAAAAATTACTTTAACAAAAGACTGTTTATATCAACATGCTGTTTCAGCAAAGGCGATTGTTCAACTTATCCATTAATAGCTCTCCAGCCTTACCCCAAAGCTTAAACAACGGCAATGATATACATACACACCTTCATTTATCTATATAGTATGAACTACAAACCATTGCATTACTTTTCTTCACCCTTAGGTAAGCTTTTACATTTACATTAATCTTTTCTTTTTTTCTTCTAAGTGGGACTTATAAGTTTGTGAAACATTTCTTTCTTCTGCCACGACTAAGTATTATTTTATGGCCCTGAAAGTGCCATGATTTAGCGTAAAGAATATAAATCATGACGAAGGACTAGGACTTTCTTGTGTCACGGGAACGACGATGTAGTCATATTACTCAAAACGAAGTGAAACTCCATGAGAGACAAGACCGAGTATTTAAAAACTAGACTGTGTCTTGACCCATTCTCTTTTAATAGGTGATTTAACATCATGGGTGGCAATTGTCACCTCAGTGTTGTTAAATTCTTCTTGAGAAGCCATTAGCGGAGGAGTTTTTGTATCCAGTGTCTGGTACTTAGGTACATTAAGCAATTCATTGATAGTAGGTGTGCGCTTCATTTGCTGTGGCGTCACACCATACGTAAGCTGAGCACATTAACGGCAGGTTCGGTTTGAAAACCACAGCAGCATGTTTCGAACACACAAGAGTTGGGTGGCTTACATGTACCTACATTTTAGGAGAGGAGAGTTGGAGAATTTGAAACGAGTTGGAGAGTGGTGGAGAATAAGAACGAGTGAGGGAAAGACAGAGAGAGAGAGAGAGAGAGAGAGAGAGAGAGAGAGAGAGAGAGAGAGAGAGAGAGAGAGAGAGAGAGAGAGAGAGAGAGAGAGAGAGAGAGAGAGAGAGAGAGAGAGAGACAGAGAGAGAGTGAGAGACAGACAGACAGACAGACAGACAGACAGACAGACAGACAGACATACAGACAGACATGGGATGAAGGAAGTGAGAAGATGCTCCTGATTCACAGATGGCGAGAAAATAGAGAGCGGTGCGTGAATTAAGAGTATTTCACTATCTCCCTTACATAGAGTAAGAGAGATAGTGAAATACATGTGAACACTTTGGAGATAGACGACGAGGTACATACATAACTTGTATAACAAAACTAAGCCATGAAAATTCAAATTTAACGAAATCAATCTCGGTTTCACTAAACGTGTGCTTTTCACAGTCATCTTTGCAGCTAGGGTGGATATGGTTAACACATACAATTTTGTAATTATAAAAAAATAAAGATATCGCAAGAAAAATTTACCACTGCTACCTTTGATGACAGTCATTGCAAACAATTTTCAACTAAACCACCACCTCGTCCTCCTCCTCCAACCTCCCCCCCCCCCCCCCTCCTCCCGGTCCAACATTTTTTTTCCTCCAACCCTCTCAAGTTTTCGGCATAGTTTACAAAGCGCTGTGTTCAGAATAAATATCTATTATTGTTCTCTTTGCAACAGGGATTTTTACAGGATATTGCATCAGCAGTACCTGGCTTTACACCACATTAATCACAGCCTTTGAGAGGTGCCACTGCATTCTTTAGGCTTTTTTCTGACTACAATAGAAAGGGAAGCGTAACGGGCAGTGGCAGTTGCGCATTCACGAGTCCGACACTTCCAGAATGCTGGTGTGAGGAAGAGTTTCCTCTTCGTATTTGCCCAAAAAACTTAACAATTAAATTTATATTTGCACATATTTTCATAAACGTTGGTTATATTGGAAAACATAACTTCATGATATATTAACAAAACAAAATATGACCCAAAAAAAGAGGAGATGGGCCAGACATGGAACATTTTGAAATACAATAGATGGACAAGACACTCAACAGAATGGCAAGTGTAAAAGCTGGAAGGTCACAAGGAAGATCAAAACAAAGACGAAAAGATGACATTGCCAATTGGCAGAGAGCTACATAAATAAGGACAGTAAAGAATAAACTGAGGGGTATTGCTTATAACATCTACTAACAGAAGATTGACACAGGCTAGGTAAACGTTATAAGGTACATTGTACTATAGTTTTTCATTTTTCAACACATAAAGAGCTGTGTTTAAAAACTGATCACGCGACCAAGACGTGACACCTCGGACAGGTTGGATACACAACTTATATTCGCTACAAGGACGATGGCGTTTATCATTAGAAGTGGTTTGGATGAAGCGCTTTACATTTTTTTTTCGTTTAACACAGGATAGCATTCCGTCGTTCTTTTTATATAAGATTGTATCAAGTGAAATATGTCAGGCAACATCAATACTGTCCTAGCTTGCTACTAAATTATAATTTAATCTACAATATGATACCTAAAAAAATAGAGAGAAATGACACAGCAAAAACCAGATTATTTTAGCTTCAAGAACTACAAGGCAGGAAAAAAAGTGAAGCCACAATCAAAGAACATGAAACAACACATGCAATGTCCTTTTGGGATAAAAAAAAAAGTAATGTGACATTGCCAATTGGCAGAGAGCTATATAAATAAGGACAGTAAAGAATAGAGTGAACTGATGGGTCTTGCGTATGAAATCTACTAACATAAGAGTGACACAGGCTAGGTAAACGTTATAAGGTACACGGTACTATACCTTTTCATTTTTCAATACATAAAGAGATGTGTTTAAAAACGATGCTAATTGTAGGTATTTTTGTCGCAAAAATCATTATGTACTGCATGTTAAATTTTTTATTTTGATGTGGAAATAAAACCAAATAAGCCATTTGTCATTCTAATTTATAATTTGAAAACTGTTCAAATCTCTTACAAAAACGTAACATTTGTGAACTTTAAAATTTTTCTGTATATTACTTCACTCATCATGCGACCAAGACGTGACACCTAGGAGAGGTTGGATTCACAACTTTCGAGAAAAAGTAAAAGTGTTTTATAATGTATTATTTTATGCATCTATGTATGTATCTATCTATCTATCTATCTATCTATCTATCTATCTATCTATCTATCTATCTATCTATCTATCTATCTATCTATCTACATGTATCTATCTATCTATCTATCTATCTATCTATCTATCTATCTATATAATTTATATATTTGATGACCTCGGGGTCATCAAATTTATCCGTGATTGTGTCATCATGCAGACTAAACACTGAATTTAAAATATTTATGTAGATGATATTCACTACAAGGACGATGGCGTTTATCATTAGAAGTGGTTTGATTAAAGCACTTTATACTTTTTTTTCGTTTCATACAGGATAGCATTCCATCGTTCTTTTTTGTATAAAAAATTGTATCAAGCGAAATATTCTGGTCGTCAGGGACATGTGTAAAGACGGTAGTTTAATATCACACGAAGACTTTGACACAGCAAAAACCAGAATTTTTTAGCTTCAAGAACTTAAAGGTAGGAAAACGAGGCAGGAAAACAAATGAAGCCACGATGAAAGAATATGAAACATCACATACAGTGTCCTTTTGGAAGAAATAATAATAATATTAATAATAATAATGACGGGCTAAACAGAGAGATAGCTTCTTTTAAGTTCAACAAGCCTCCAATTTTATATTTTAATTTTTCATACATATTTCTGCACTCACTACTTACCTAAAAAATCTGTTTGATTAATGCCCGAAAATTTTTTTCAAGTGTAAACCTTTTATGAAAATTAAGTAACACTGAATATTTTGAACTCATCTATCCTATCAAAGCTGAAAAAAATCATTGGCTTACACTGTAAGCGAAACGATTTGTTCATTGATGGGAGAGAAAGCTTCTCTTTTAATCAAAACCACATTAAATTTTGCAACACCTGTAATTTCAGTTGGCCATTGTCCTGTCAATGTGTATCTGGTACATTTTATTATTATTATTATTATTATTATTATTATTATTATTATTATTATTATTATTATTATTA
>RQTK01000003.1:1495009-1536611 GCA_003991915.1 Elysia chlorotica | reverse complement strand
ATAATAATAATAATAATAATTATTATTATTATAATAATAATAGTAATAGTGAGGGCAGAAATATTAATGAATAATCAAAATATAAAATTGGGGGCTTGTTGAACTTAAAAGAAGCTATCTCTTTGTTTAGCCTGTTTCTTTTGTTGCGTTGCCTCCCAGACTATTACTTGAATACCTTGTCTGTCGATCACCTCTTGCCATTCTTCCACATCATGTTTATCTTTTTGTTATGTGACTTTCCAGGTTATTGTTTTTTTTTTGTTGCTTTACGCCCAACGTCAGCACTATATAGGCTATGTTTATAATTCAGTTTTCCCCGTTTTTGTCCTGTAATAATGTTAGTGAATTTAAAACAATGTATTTGTAAGTACCTCATCATTTATTAAAATCTAAATTAAGGATATACTTGGCATTTTTTTGGTAACACTTCATCTGGAACGATATATATATATATATATTGAACTCGTGTATGGGTTATTATCAACCCCACTGGATTGCTCCCTGTTATTTTGGATACGCAGGGCAAGCAGCGCAAGAAAGGAACGCCAGGCTGCTCACTAGGTAGAGCGTTTGGGTCTATGTAAGTAGGATGTTTTATAAAACTCTATTCCTTTTGCTGTTTGTGCGCATTAATATCGATTTTGTTAATTGTATTTCACCATAAATTAATTTTTTAAGTGCAAAACACACGATTAGGTACTGAACAATCCTTTAAAAAAATGTCAGCTTAGATTAAAGCAAAGAAAAAAAAATATGATCAAAATTAAACATGTACAGTAAAAATAAGAACACAAAAATGCTTTTGAAAGAGAAGTTTCTTTGTAACACAACTGATGACTTGAACACTGCTGAAAAAAAGATGCAAGAAACAACTATGAAGGTAAATGGAAAAAAAAACATGGCTATAGCCATGAACGGATAAAATTGATACCCACAAAAATTATATAACTTAACTATTATCCCCTCAAACGTCAATTTACTACACTAATAAACTATTATCCCCTCAAACGTCAATTTACTACACGTCATTGAAATCGTAAGTGCAGGCAGTGCAATATACCGCATTGATTTATATTGTTATTAACTACTCAAGAATTAAGTAGCAGTAGCTTTTTTGCTCAAGGTTAAGTACATTTACTATAATGGAAAAATATAAATGTTGTGTGTGGGCGAGTGCACGGATAACTGCTTCTGTTGTAGGAAATAGCTATTGCAATACATTTGTGACAATAGTATTGGACTAACATATGAACAAAAGTCAATAAATTGTGTACTATTTGTGTCATTCATGTATCATTCATTTCCCCATGAATTTCTTTTATAAAAAACCTAAAGTATGTGCTATAGTATTGCAAAAAAGATCGAAAGACATAGGCGCACTAATTCTCCCATCCCTTTTTAAACAACGCACAAAAGGGATAAACCTGTTATATTTTGTTTCAGTCAAATCAGTCACTGCATCGAAATTCAACCAACGTTAAAGCGTTTTATCTTTAAATCAAAGAAAGCAAATATTTTAAAAAATTTGAATCGAAAATAAACTCAATTTCACAGAGACTGGCATTTTGGGCAACAATCAATCCACTTTAATCCATTGTTCGTCATTATCATCAGACTGAGAGTGGTAGATCGTTCTTTAAACGGCCTTAATTTTTACCGAAATTCTCCCACCTATTAAAATTTGGCTTATAAAAGATTTGTAAAACGATGTTTTTAAATTACTGTTAATAATTGTATATAATCTGTTGAAGTCGAGTAAAGGCGGAAAGGTCCAAATCGGCGACATCTTTCGTTTGTCGTTGGCACACAGAGACAGCACGGGGTGCCAGCCTGCCTTGGACTTTTGCTACAGTCAATCATATATGATGATAACACACATACAAGCATAGCTGCCTTATGTGCGAGGAACCTTAACTTTAGTAGAAATAAACCTTGAGATCTCTTTATAACAAAGCTTAAAAATTGGATCATAAAAATAATTATTATCTTGAAACTATAACAAAGGGCAGTAAAAGACAATTTTGTATAGGATAGTTACACTGTAAGTTATTTCCCTTTTTTGTATTTGATGCACCTTAGTCATTCTTGATACACACCGTTTCAACATTTCATTTACTTCTATATTAAAGGTTGAAACTGATTAGATAGATTAATACAGTTCAAGATATAGAACAAGCCTTGCACTTTAAACTAATGTTACTATTAATTTCTATTTTTACTGATAACGCTTATCAAACCAATGTTCACAAACAACTTTATCAAAGCAGGTCACCTGGCCGCCGACTTTGTGCAATTGAAAACTTTCAAAGGTTAGATCACAATAATTATTGGACACACCTCCAAATTAAAAATACGTGACCTATATGACGTACTAGTGGCGGGCGTACGACATAAACTGCCTTAAAGCCACTTTCTCTATAGGGGAGGGCGAGAATCCTATACCGCGCTGACAGGCGGCGTTCTCTCCGAGTTTAACGCCTCCCAGGTGCCCCTGGGGGATCCTATACGGCGACAGGCGGCGTTCACAGAAAACAAAAGTTTAGGATGAAGGCAAGTCATGATAGATCCCATGCGAGTTCATTCTATTACTACGAGGCTGGTCCTCTTATGTATGGGGTTACCTAATTTTGGAGGTTCTAAAGTGGAAGGGGTTAAAGCTCTGAATGTAATGCTTTGTAGCTAAATTTTCATAGACAAATACAACCAGCCCACCCAAACACACACTCACACAGCTTGCATAATAAGAAGAAAACTAGTTTATCTCCATTTTACTTGTTACCAGGCATTGCGACGCTTCTGTATTTAAAGCTACAGACATTCAAAACTGATGTCATCGTTTTTAGTTTGAACAAAAGTGCACAGAGAACGAGTTGATTCTCTTTTAAGAAGTCTTCACTAATGCTGCTAAAAATTATACTGGTGAAGAAGATGTTGTATTTTATCTGTCGGTGACAGAGACATTTGAGTTGTCGCGCATGTTTGTTTTGATCGTGTCCTCTATTCCCTGTGGATAGAAAGCCAAAGAAGGCACCGGTTCAGATCACCCCCCTCACCCTCCAACTCTAAAAAAACTGAAAGCTTGGTGAATTCGGGCTTGGTGGGAGGTTGGCAGTGCTCCATTGATAGAGTGTAATTTTTTTAGTTGGAAGGTTTTGACTCTATCTCCGCTCTGACTCCGCGCTTTTCCCTATAGCTTGGGTCGGTGCCAGTATCACGTGATCGATATAACATTGGTATCCACCATGGTATCCTGCCACATCCTGTTAAATCTTTAGCGTAGACTTTGATATGTCCATGTCTTGGTTAGGTCTGTAGCCATCTATAGCGCGACTTTCCGTTGTCTTGCCAGACCACAGTTTAAAAATTTAGTAGTTCATAATAGTGAGCCTGAGTGCGCGACCGGTTTTGTAAAGGCAAACTACATCTTTACTTGCTTCAGCTTCCAAATGTTGTCCCTTTCTTTTCCTTCTAATTTTCTTTCTGCCCTTTATATGACTATTTATGCCAAACCAATTACCCCTCAATTATTATACCCTGTCTGCATCACATACATTTTCTACTTTTGTTAGATGCTTACTTTGAGTTTCTCGTGGTCATTTCGTTTTAATTACTAAAGAGTTGACATTGGAAGAAAGACGATTAGAAAATGGACATGTGTCTACCTGGTAGTCTAGGTTGATAGTTCGTGATCGAATATAGATGTGTATTATGCATACTGAATTAGAGTTGAATTAATATAGAGGCCCACATTATCTACAACCTTAGATCTTTACTGATCATGCACATTTTGTTTACAAAACACCCCGCGACATACGTTTTAATTTCCTCTCAAATATTTTCTTTTTCGCTTTAGATAAAAATTGGGAAAAGACCTAGCGACACAGATTGTTCTGTTGTTGTTGTTGTTGTTGTTGTTGTTGTTGTTGTTGTTGTTGTTGTTTTTGTTGTTATTGTTTTTTGGTATAAATGATTGAATCTGTGACCAAAGTGCTTTAAAAAATCAAAGGTGTCACATGTGACGACTTTTTGTGACATATAAACAGGTTTGTCATCAGTTTTTTTTTTTTTTTTTGGAATGATTCATCTTAACTAAAGAAAGCGTGGAGCGCTCTTAGTTTTTTTCAGTAGTGCCCTTGCCTAGGGAGCAAGATGTTCTTGGTTGAAATCACGTCTCCGAGTTTTTTTTGGGGAAACTTCATAAACGTAACAATGTATTACGTGCCTTAAACTTTTGTATCAAAAGTACACAATATTAATATTATACTAGATTAACCCTGTACACTATGCGCATACAGACCTTTATTATGAATTGTTTACAAGTCTAAATGTTGGCATAGATAAAGTTGATTTTAAAGACCATTGAGTTGTAAAAAAATCGTGACAGTAGGTTAGACATACAGCAGTTGATCCTAGTCTGGCGAACATTGGTTCCTATGACGTTTGACAGGAGTTGAGTTGAGTTGATTTAACGTCCAACATCAACACTATATAGGCTATATTGTGGACGGACCCCAAGACTGACGTCTGACAATTTTACGTACTGTCACACACCAGACAGGGTGGTGATAACATGACTCCTATCTCAGCCGTTTACATTAAACTGACACCTACCCAACCAGTAGGGAGCACAATCTCTAGGGCTCAAACTTGGACCTTTTGCGTCGTAAGCCGATGTTCTACTCCAGGACCACCGCGCCCCCCAACGTTTGACATGCAGAGATAATTATTGTATCAGGTTATACCCACATTTGCACTCAGAATAATTTCGGTTAACCCCGATTCGGACAGAATTTACAGTGCTTTTTTAATCAGCCTGAAGATAAGAAAACTTTGCCCCAGCGGACCGCAATTTGTCATCAAAACATTAATGTATTTCGAGGCAATGTTAATAGAAATCATAGCATACTCGAAATGGCGATTAGGTCTTTATCTCATTAATGTCAGCTGTAATCGCCTCGGCTCGACTCGCTGCTAATACATAACAAATAAAAGCCTTTACAAAATTATAACTAAACCTTAACTCTAGTAACCTTATCACCAAATCCCTGTACGTGGGCATATGAGAGAGAGAGAGAGAGAGAGAGAGAGAGAGAGAGAGAGAGAGAGAGAGAGAGAGAGAGAGAGAGAGAGAGAGAGAGAGAGAGAGAGAGAGAGAGAGAGAGAGAGAGAGAGAGAGAGAAAGTTGAGGGAAACCACAGGGGAACAAGGTGACCTGAACGGTGATCGAACCGGAAACTTCATAAATATGAGCCGCACGCGCTGTCGTTGAACCACTTTGGTCATCGTGTTTGCCATTTTTTTTTAGTGTGTCTATTTTTAGCATTATGAATCTATTGGTACACCTAAATTATTTTGAAAGAAATGGAAACGTCAAGTTAAAAAACGTTCGACTAGACCGTGCTTTCATTCAAACCACCTGGGAGTACTTGCAACAATGCCTGATTTTTTTTTTAAATTTGTATCACCTAACAGACTAAGCAGAACAAACATGTTTTGCATAATAAGGGGAACAAGAAAAAAAAACCTTTAAAATTACAATCATAGTGAGGACAGAGCAGCCATCTTAGTTACTATCAGCCACAGCTGATGCTAGTCTTTTTCGCTGATTTCGATGACTCCGCCCCTTATTTAAAAAAAAAATTCGGACAATCACTGACATCATGGCAACGACATTTAGAGAACACTTTGACCTTTACATTAATAGATGGTTTTTTCTTTAATAGCGCTAAGATACTGCTGTTTGTTCAGTTCAGTGATATTCTATTTTATAGACTAGATAGGCTAAGCAACGCGTCGACCATAGACAGACAGGAAGTTCCTGCGAGTGAAGATAAGACTCTCACTCTCAGCTATGCGCTCGCATTGAACCTTAATTTGCATATTTAGGGGGCATAATTTGGCATAATTTTTTTCTCAAAATGGCATAGTTTTGCGGAAATAGGTTAATTACTCTACCGGAAGCCAGTCAGCAGACATGTGAGGGTCTAATTATAGCTCGCGCACAGATATCACGAAAATTGATGCGCGCTTCAAGGGCATTGGCCTGTCTTTCTTGTTACGTCACTGGTAAATTAATAAAAAGTTTATACTAATAGAACTAAAAAAGTAAATTTTTTTAGGAAAAAAATTAATTTCTCGGTTCATCTAAAAAGATTATTAAGTGTAACATGTCGTTTATAAAACTATACAAATGGAAGTACGCCGTAAAAACCAAAGCGATAAGGAGTGCGATTAAACATTTTACTTTGTAATCATTTTACATCTATAGTGTACTATTTCTTTACACAATCTGACGCTTTCGGAAATCATTGAAACCGAAGTAGAAAAATTATTCCTTTTGTTGGTGATTTAGGGTTTGTTTATGCGAGAGTAGAAATGTATCATTGCCTTTATACCGAAGCGGTTTAAGATCGTCTTTTGTTTAAATAAGATAACACCATGTCCAAATAAAAAAACGGTTTCAGGCATTGTTTTTAAAACTTTTGATTCTTAAAGAATGCAGGTTAAGTTTAAATTGTGTAACATAAACTTAAAGCGAATCCAAGATATTGTGGAATGCCGAGTTTGGTTTGGAGAAGATAGTTCCACATTGCAGAAATGCATCAGTGATTATAGATATTTCTTTTTGAAAAGGCAGGAAGCTGCCAAACTATTCAAATTTCAACTTTTATTTACTGCACTTCTGCATCATCACGCGCTCGCTTGAAATCGATAATTTTTTTTGTCACCAAGTCGAATCATGATAGTGATTTACTTATCAGGGTATCATACTATTTATTGCATTGTGTGAGTCTATTTGATAAGCTCTTATCAATTTGGCCTTGAAACATGATAAAGTGCCATCACATTGGCCAACAGTTGAGGATGATATAAATGAAAATTTTAGGGCATTAGCGTACATCATTTGCTTCAAAGAAATTCATGCCTCATTATGTCAGTGATTTTTAAGTAACTATTTTCCAAATCACTTCTTACTAGGAGATAAACTGGTTGTCTGGAAAACAATATTCATCTCATACCCCTAACGAGTGCAGGAGTTGATGATTAAGACTGGGACAAGTCGGAATCATGACAAACTTTAAACTTCTTGTCTCCGTTGTGGGTATGTTTTATATTACCTTAGTGAAATAATTATGCATTATTTGTGAACGCTTGTTAGTTTTTCTTAAATATTAATAAAAATGTGTATTTCCTTACCATAGCAGTGCTCACAGTCATGGAAACAAAATTTTTCAAGTTGCTGTTCTTTGAAACAATTTTTTATAGTTTTTCTTTTTTCACTGAATGATGGCGATGTAGTTATCACGTAAAATATATCTTTTTTTCAAAATCTGGGAATTGTTATGATATTAAGTAAACGACGTTTCAATTTAATCGAACCTCGAGCAGTTGAAAATATCATATGAGAACGAAATTCAGCAACCCTTTCTTCTTGTATTTTTACCGACATATTTTTTAGAAGCAATGTATAAGGAAAACCGTCAAATAAATATGAAACGATTAAAAAGCTATAGTATTATGAATTATTGTAAGTTTTTATATTTCCTTAATCCTCTAAATTGAAAAAAAAAATCACCAACAATACAATGTGATGACGAATCCTCTTCAAAGAAAGCAGAACCAAGTGAGATCTTAACATCGGACCTCTTGCTCGTCAGTTTAAAGCACTGAGCCTCTTGAGTCTAATGGTATCACATAAAACTTTTTGTGTGTGTAGGAGCTCTCTCGATGCTAATACTGGCACTCTCCGCCACGGCTCAATCTGAAGAATCACCATTCAAATCAGGCACTGTGGAAATTGGTACCACCTATCTAACTCCAGACAAAGACGGCTGTCCATTGTTTACAAGATTGTTTACAAGATGTAAGTGTTAATAATTATTATTATTTTATTATTTTATTATTATTATTATTATTATTATTATTATTATTATTATTCACTGTGGAAATTGGTACCACGTATCTAACTCCAGACAAAGACGACTGTCCATTGTTTACAAGATGTAAGTGTTAATATTATTCAACGTTTGGTAAAAGACAAATCTTTATTACGAGGACTTTAAGATGTGAGACATTAATATTATTATTATTATTATTATTATTCAAATACCAAAACTTATCATTATTATATTATAAAAATAGCTGCGTTTTGAAAACAAAATGATAATTGCATAAGGGATATTATAATTTACTCAAAAAGTTTTCGATTTTGTTTGTTTTACAGTATATTATCCGTTGAAACCCGGTTATTACACACCTATATTCTTCTTGGGCGGATTGTACGATATTATTGGCAGTGGATTCTACAAAACCTTCCTGCAAAATATCGCCAAACACGGGTACATGGTTTTTGGCATCGACCTGATTAAGCCACTACTAAACGATACCGCCCGTGAAGAAATAGAGATGGAGACATTTCGAAGGAGATCTCTGTTGGAGTCCCATTTGTACAGACAAGAAAAATATAAGGAAATCATACCAAATATCTTTGAGCAGATGCAATGGGTATGTCGAAAAAACATGTTGTCACTCAGTTTTCAAACAAAATTAAATCATTTAACTACCATTTTATACTGGATTGAATTTACTTTAAAAAAAACCGATGTGAATGATTTAATAAAGTAAATATGTTTAAAATCAAAAGTAAATTAATATTACTTTTTAGTCTTACTGACTTTCATTGGGTTTCTTTAAATTATCCTTGACAAAAAAATATAAATCTTCCCTTATATATGTACTCGTAAAGCTTGTTTTAAAAATAAGACTCATATCGATTTAAAAATGACTTGAATTTCAGAGTATCTTTTGCCTTATTGTTTAGCCTTAATTGTTGTACAAACCAATTTGTCTTTTTAAGAAAACATTTCCTCGAAATGAAATCATTTTTTAAATGCTTTTTACTTTTAATATTCCCTATTTCTCTTCCTCCTCCCATTCCCTTTATCTTATATTGTTCTCTCTTTTCTGCTCTCTCTCTCTCTCTCTCTCTCTCTCTCTCTCTCTCTCTCTCTTTGTTTCTTTCTTTCTTTCTCTCTCTCTCTCTTTCTCCTCTAATTCTTTCTATCTTTCTTACTTTTCCTCTATAATTTCATCTTTCTCTTTAGGCCCCACTGTAGTAAGTTATGGTCTATAGCCCTTTGAAAACCACACCTCTTTTAAAAAGAAAATATTCATAATTTTTGTTTAATTCTATAAATACGCTCATGTCAGCATATTTATTTATCTTCAGTTTAGTGAGTACCAGGCAAGAGCTTATAAATTAATTCTGAAGAGCTAATTGACACTAAATTTAGGAGTTTCAGAATGTAGCTTTTTTCTTTACTTTTCCACCTAGGAAAATTCTGTGTTATCCTTGCGCCTCAGTAGGTAAACGTAGATTTTTTAGACCATTACAGAAAAATCCGTAAAAATAACGTTAACTTTGAGTATACCATATTGTCGAATATAAAATAAGATTCAAAACTCAAATTTTTTCATGAATTTAATGTTATTTACAGTAAATAATATTTTTACAAATTTTTTAGAGGAATGCCTTAAACCAGCGTGCTCTAAATTTAAAGCCTCCACTTAGGGTATTATTGACAACAGATACTGCAATGTAGTGCATTTAGTCGCATTTAGTCGGTGTACAGTCCAAGGTTATAGCGCCGCTGTAATTATTATAGGCAGTGACATAAACTTATTTCCACAGCTAAAGAGCCATGTGAACAACAATACAAAGACAAAGGCTGACTGGGACAAACTTACGTTAGCCTGTCATTCGGCAAGTTGCACTACGACTCTCAACATGGTGCAGACCTACCCCACATTCGCTGCCGTAAGTTAAATATCACGGATTTAGGATACAAAGGAGTGTATGAACTGATGACCAACATCAAATTGCGCATGCGTGTAAAAATACGTTGGATATTGCGACCTTTTGGAGAAGTTAAAGAGAATCTGTAAGTTAGTTTTAAGGATAGTTCATACAGTCTGACAATTATAGCTCACTGCATTGAAATCTAACAATTCAAGTTCACATTACAAATCACAAAAAATAATTTTCTAACAAATCGCACAGCCTCATGGCCTCTCGTTGAATTTTCCAAAGTGACAGTAGTAACTGTAAGAACGGCACTGAATACAATATATACAAATATTATTTGTACGCTGTGTGCTCGAAAAATAGAACATGACCTTTATATTTATGAATTTTCCTGTTAGTAAACTACTCTGATTCTCCAAGAAAAAAAAAACTGGAAAAAAATTACATTACATAAACAATAGGTTTTTTCCAATGCCATTGCCATTTTTTCTCATACTAAATTTGTAGAGAAAAATTAAAATCAAACCAATTTGATTGTCGCTTTATTAAATGCGTCCTCAGAAATATGACATAACCCAAATCCTCTAACTATTTTGTTGGTTAAACAAACATTAAAACAATCGTTTGGTCTGAAATTAGTGATCTCATCTTAAATACTAAGGTATTAGTTTTAGAGGAAAGGAGCAGAGTTCATTCATACAAACAATCAAAACCGAACAAGGTTATAAATATCGAGGATTGGAGGAAGGGGGGTGCTGTAGATCAGGTTTTTTCCACTTTGATCTTTCAACTTCACAGACTGCAACTTATCTCGTGCGTATTTTTAAACATTTCTTGATTCTTTTATAAGGACAAGTAGATTGAAAACTCTTTCTTAACTTTTACTTTCTATTAATTTGAGTCTGGAAAGGCAGTTTACGTTAAAAAATGTTTATCGTAATCTGTTTTAGTGCATGGTTAATACCACTTTATTTACCTCTACAGATTTCCAAACCGTTGGTCTAATTGGTTGTAATGTTTAGCGTAAAAATACGGTAATTCAAATATAAGTATCTGCAAAGGAGTCTGTCAGAATGAGTGTTCAAGTTTTACGGAAAAGATAAAGCGGTGAGGGTTGCTGAGTAAGCACCCTACATAATTATGTTGTTAATTAGAGAAGACTTTTCGGGTAATCGACAGCAGATGACTACACGTAATTCTCTTTGCGGTAAATATGTTCATCCTAAAACGAAAATGAGGTATTTGTTCAGGTGAATTTTTTTAACATGTATAATTGAAAACAATTCACTGGGTGAAAATAAAGCACTTAAAAAAGTATGCACCTGAATAGTAATAATAAGAACCCCATAAAAGATAATACTGGTTTAGTTGTGTTAAAAAGTTTCACAGCAAGTGGTACTCTTTAAAAGAAAGTATAACTGGAGAAGGATATTTTAACTATATCCTTGCATTCTGTAAACTGAAAGTTTTTCATTTTTGGAGATCGAGAAGAGAAAATTCTGCCTAACGTTGTTTCTCTCTAAATCTAATATAGCATTTTTAGTTGAACTGTTGATTATGCTCTGAATCCTAATTGGAATAACTTTTTTAGGATAATTTACCTCCATAAAAAAGACTACAATCCAATCTCGAGTTTTGATTTCCATCTTTTCATTCAACAGGCTGCAGTGTTTTTTGACCCAGTGTGCCTCAACGCCATCTACCGGAAGCCGGTGAAGAGCAACACAAAGGCGCTGGCCTACGTATCCTCCAAGTCGTACACATTTCCCTCCTGCTGCGTCCCAGGTTTAGGATACGAACGAGTGTATGAACTGATGACCAACAGCAAAGTGCGCATGCGTGTCAAAAACGTTGGACATTGCGACCTTTTGGAGAAGCTAGAGAGAATCTGTAAGTTAGTTTTAAGGATAGTTCACACAGTCTGACAATTATAGCTCACTGCATTGAAACCTAACAATATAAGTTCACATTACAAATCGCAAAAAAGTGTTTTCTAACAAATCGCACAGCCGCATAGTCTCTCGTAATAATATTATTCTTTCCTGGGTTGATTTTAAAAAAAAACCACCAAAAAACAACAACAAACCAACAATGACTGATATCTTTAAATTTCATGACGAAGGAACGGTTATTGCACAAAGGATGTACCATGTATTATGAGTGCAACTACTTTTCTTAGCCTATTATTTATGACTAATAATATTATTTTGTGAGGTAATCTCTTTGCAAATTATGTGTTATTAACACGCTCATGCACTAGTCGATTACCAATAATCCTATTCCCACTTCCCATCTTTACCGTTCCGCAGTATGTAACCGAACGGGCGTGTGTCACGGCGGCCCGGAGACCCAGGTGTCCGAGTACCAGCAGTTCACAGCCGGCATGACGCACGCCTTCCTACGCTGGACGCTCTACGGAGAGCAGGACATGCGCCAGTACGTGACGGACCAGTCCCTCATGCCAATGAAGCTGGACGATCTGGCCTACGAGATTCATCCTTCCCAGAGTGTCACCACGGGTGATGACATGGGTGTAGGCATGGATGATGGCATGGGTGATGACATTCATTTTGATCCAGGCACCAAAAGAAACATGAAACGTGATCCAACTGCCGAGGAGAGGCGATTGTCTCTCGTCTAGGGTGAAACGAATGAGAACTTTTTTACTGTCTCTCGGAAATCGAAATCGCGAAGTAGAATTTTTGGGGGATATTTTGATACTTATGGATTAGTTTTCAATGTATGCACATGACAATATCCGCATAGGATAAGGAGGAATGAGCTTATTGTAGTATTTTGACACAGATAAAACGTCTTGCTAATAGAGTTATTGCGTAAGTGGTATTACTAAATTTTCCACTCCCATGAAAGTTAAAACATCGGTCTGCTAATTGTTTATTCATCCAGTTATTTCTGTACACATGTTGTCAGTAAAAAAACATTGCGCATTAATGAGTGCGGAAATATTTGTAAAGCAAGAAAATAAGCATTATTCTTGTCTTTAAAAAAAAACATCCCAATGTAGCCTAACGTAAACACCGTAAAAAGATTTGTAAATTTACATGGATATTATTTGCACAACAATGATTAATTTTTTCATTCCAATAATGAATGGATACGATTAAAGTCGGTTTGTTGCAGCAAGCCATTTTTTCCTCATTGATCGCACCATCAATATAAGTATCTGTGCACAATCATACTAGTAAGCAGTCATTATGAAGATGCACCCGTCCCTCCCCCTTCCTTTTGTTACTTGCGATTTTCTCTGCCACGCATGATTGAGAATTATTTGAAGGCTCTGAACCTAATCTATGCCAGTGAAAAGAGACCAGGTTTGTGTGAGGAAGTGCGGTAAGAATTTAAGGAGCATTTGGTCAAGCAGTATCAATGTTAAAATGTCAGTTTAATGTTTCTGTGAGGTAGTTCGTAAAATTGTCATTGCTTAGTCTTGGGACAAGTAGCCGATAAATCCTAATTTGAGATATTAAATCTTTAAAAAAAAAGCCAAAGAATTCATTTTTTAATAAAAGGTAACGATTTTGAAAAGTTATTTTAATCTTCAATTTACTACGTAATGCATTTGATAAAAATGTGTACATCATTTCATTTAAACATTGCTACTTAAGAAAAGCTTATTAATTTCTAATTCTTAAGTTGTTGCATAACATCGTCTTGATGATGATTGCTCTCCCATTTGTATCAATGTTTGGTAGTTTTTATTGAATTTACTTTGTTTTTTCATTCGAATCCTGTTACAAAAATTGTAAAATTATACAACAAGAATGTAATTCTTATCCTATTCGTGTAATATACTATGCAGTTATTACATCTAATCAAATACAGTGTTGAAGGAAACAAACTAATTTTTGGTCACTTTGCAAGCCATTCAAAGAGTTAATACGCGTATCGAACAAAGAAAAAATTAATTAAAAAAACAAAACCACATTAACATAATGCGTGTTTAGAAGGGAGGCTACATAATAAGATATTATTACCTCGTGTATTACTATGGGTAAAACGAATATTATGAAACACAAACTATAATTTTTTGTAATAATCATCTAAACTCAGAATCAATAGATAGATCAATAGATCTTTAGACAACAATAATAACTTTGTTCATTTTGATTTAACCAAAAGAAGGAATTTCAGGAAATACAAAACATGAAATTATGAAATTGACTTTCGTTTAGAGCTTCCAATTTTTAATATGCAACGAATACAAAAAAGATAGGTTTCATTTTTTTTTTATGTAAAAGCAAGAACTAGAATTATTTCCCTCACTCCTCACGTAATATCCTATTCTCTACAGAATGGAAAACATCCACCACTGCCGCCAATAACAATAAAATAATATAGCATCGGAGTTAATTTACACATTGAGTTGTTGTTATCTTTTTTGTTGAATCTAATAATAAAATTGGCATTGTTTGGATATCCTTCGCAGGACACTGTATTACTTACACAGGCCTCATGTATAGTGAGCAACAAGACACAAAAAAAGACCACCTAAACCCAGATAAAAAAAATTAATAGAGCGAGGACATTTGTCTGATTACACTGTATCTGGTTTGAAGTCAACTGTCCGAGGACAGCTACATGCGTCTGTGTCAAATGAAACCAATGCCTTGTGTTAAGGTCTAGACATTATTGATTGTAGAACGTTACAACATGTTGGGAAACATATAAACACAGCATTCAGTTGTATTGCTTTTATTGCAGAGAAAGATCGCACGAAGGAAGTGATCAAAAAGTATACAAAATAAACAAATATGTTTTACACAACAAAAGAGCTAGATAGTAATTGGAGTGCATATCTAAATGATGAGTTTATATCTAACAATTTTTTTATACTTGTGTTACGATCGTTTATCATAACATTATGAAATCATTCGTTGGCGGGCGCACTATAACCAGAGACGATAGATTTTAGCGAGACGTCTCACAAAATGAGCTTACAGTGTTATTATTGGAGCTAGCGTGACTCTTTTCTTTCTTGAAATTTCGGGGTTGACAAATGTTCAGACTGAGTTTTTACTAAGGTTCAAAAAGAAAGGAATGGCCCTTATTATTTTAATCCGTAAAATTCTCCCCGCGAAACCTCTCACTATTTCGCGTTTTATCATCCTTCAATCTACTTGAATTTGAAGGAAGGAAATGTCCAGGCTCAGCATTATCTCTCTTAGTGGTTCAAACGGAAGTGAAAGAGGGCTAGGTTGAGTTTCTAAAGCCCTGTGCTTACAATTTCGTGAGACTGCTGACTCTGATAATTATGTACCTGGCTGGGACCCCTCCTCCTAACAAAGTGAAAAAAAACAATCCCTTCTTCCATTCCATATAAACAAGCACGAAATCAAGGCTCGAACTAAACATTTTAATCTCAAGCTTGCAAAAAAAGAACAACAACAACAACAACAATAACAACAACAACAACAACAATAACAACAATAACAATAACAACAACAACAACAACAACAATATCAATCCAACCTTACTGTGATATACTGTGTTATAAAGCATATACTTTTCGAAACGAAATAAACTCGCGTGTTCGGTTTCTAGCGAAGACCCAATCAAATAGTCCAGAACCTCAAAGTAAGTAACGTATTTATTCCATACCTTGCACTTTAAAAGGAATAGAACCTTGCATCAGAAAATCGACAATTAAAGGGCCTTAAACCAGCTTTTCGCCTGTCGCCTGAAAGTATGTCACGTACTTGATGCATGAGGTCTACTGCACGCCAGTGCACGGGCTCGCCCAACACACCGTGCGACTACGTGCTGGAAATGCTTCGATGCCTGCCTTGTTGAATCGGACCTATGAGAGGACTTAATCAACTGTTCAATCAGTTTTAACGCGATACAAGATTCTAGTTTTTACTAATGTAATGGAACAATGCCGCTTAAAAGAGAAAGAGAGTCATTTGGTTGCAATATCCATTTAAAGAGATACTCAATTTTGTCGTTTAGAAAAGACGTATTGATTTGTTTTACAATTGCGATTTCTGAAAAAAATGTGTCACTGTGCGAGGTTCAAAAACAAGTTGAGCTGAGTTGAGTTGGCTTTACCGTCCAACATCAGCACTATATAGGCTATAATGTGGACGGGACCCAAGACGGACGTCTGACAATCTTATGTACTGCCACACACGAGACAGGGTGGGGATACCATGACTCCTGTCTCAGACGGTCACATTATACTGACACCGACCCAACCAGTAGGGAGCGCAACCACCAGGATTCGAACTCGGGACATTTTACATCGGAAGCCGATCTTCTACCCCTGGACCACCGCGCCCCCTCAAAAACAAGTAAACAACTGCAACATAAACAAATGTAATGTATGAACTTCATATTTGAAAATATTATTTGATGATTAAGCGTAACATGCGTGCATGTAAAACGTATTTATACTGAAAGTTTCTGGATGCATCTTTATAGATTATCTTATTAAGAGCAAAGAGACAATTTCTAACATGATATACGGTAGCGAAACCATCAGTTCCTGTAGTGAAAATGTTTGTTTATTATTTTATTTTGTTACTCAAATAAATGTATTAACGGTGAAAACAATTGATCTCTACTTGGCTTCAAAAACTAATTTGTATCAGTTTGAAATGTTTTAATGCTAATTTTTAGCATATCTAACTTTCACAGATTATCTCATACTTTGGTTTGTTATTTCACCGAGATCACTGCTCCAATGGACTTTGAACTTTCTCTGACCCTTAGTTTTGTTTTGAAGGCATTCCATAGGTAACAATTCTTAGTTTGTGATAATTATTGCTTAGTCATGTATCGGTATTTTAAACCACTAGAAATTTCCTTCTTTAAAGAAGACATCAAAGACAGGTAGAGAGAGAATAATGGGACGGAGGAGGGGGGAGATGGAGAGAGAGAAAGACAGAGAAAAGAGACAGAGATAAATACAAGCTAATGGGAAACGATAAAGATAGAAAACGATTGAACGTATTACTTGAAGAAATGATTGGGTGAAGAAGGTGTTGCAGAAAATATGTCTGCCTTATATTTCTGAAATATACAATTTACAAAAAGGTTACAAAAAGAAAACACATCAACAATATCGAATACTTTGACTGAGATAAAAATAAGCTATCAATATCTAGGCTATCAGTTGGAGCAATAACAATTTTTTATGCTTCTAACAGCCAGTGCAACTCAAACAGTGAATCAGCGGCATAGTCAGTTTTGGATCTGGCATTCCAGTTAATATCTGTTTCATTGGCTGTTTTGTACATTTTACATTTTCGCTAAAGACCTACCTGTGCGGGTTTCAAATATATATTTTTCTTTTATATAGCGCACTTTCATGAACTAACATGTTCAATGCGCTTAACAATTTCCATTATCACAATTACTACAGAAAAATAATCATATTATAATGTTGACACAATACAATATTACATTCAAAATCCACAAGGAATCGTTAGAAGTATATAAAACATTCACCGGTTCAATTTCAATCATCAAAAAGGTAGAACTTTAGCATGCATTTAAAAACTTCCATGAAAGAATATAGAATTTAAAAACATACATGTTAATAAGAATCTCCATATAGATTTGATTCGATAGATGTGTGAATTTTTTTGAAATGCTCGTTACTTTTGACCACACGTCAAACGTCCATGACTCAAAAAAGAAGATCTCCGGTGTACCGCATTTTTTTTTTTTGTTATATGAATTAACGGCAAAAAGCTATACATTCCAAAGATGCCAGTGCACGAGACAAAAATAAAACTACATTCATGCAAAATTTCAAGAAGGTCGGTGCTGTAGAGGTGAGCAAAAATGGAGATTATCTTTTGTAATTCAGTATATGCAGCTGGTCTTAAAAAAACTCTCTACTAGGGCAAAAGAATATGCTGGGTTTATAATGGCATCGTACACTAACATACAGTCACTTCCATTATTTTTATTCTGGACTGACGATATTAGATAGATGGACGGAAATTTTGTTTATTTATATCATCATCATCATTATCATCATCATCATCATCATCATCATCATCATCATCATCATCATCATCATCATCATCATCATCATCATCATCATCATCATCATCATCATCATCATCATCATCATCATCATCATCATCATCAATAACAGCAGCAGTAACAGCAGCAGCATAATTTTTATCATCATAAATTGCTCCATCATCATTATCATAATCATCATCACTCTTTACATTATCCTCATCAGAATCATCATCATCATCATCATCATCATCATCATCATCATCATCATTTACATCCACTTAAACCTGTTTGTGGTCGGACATTGGTAGTTAGTCGAAAAAATTGCACCCGAGCAGTCATCACCTGGTTAATAGTCGGAATAAATTTGAACGCGTAGTTATATTTCTGACAAGTATATATAAAATGGACCTGGAGACTACCCAAGTAGAGGCGCAAATGGTAGAGCCTGGATGTGGTCTAGAAATAAAAGGATCTTAAAATGAAAGGTAAGACCTTTTATCCTTGCTTAAGTGATCGATTGAATTGGGAATAACATAATTAATAGAATCCTACACCTTATAAAAATTAAAGAGAGCTCAGGTAGCAGAGTAGTAGTAGTAGTAGTAGTAGTAGTAGTAGTAGTAGTAGTAGTAGTAGTAGTAGTAGTAGTAGTAGTAGTAGTAGTAGTAGTAGTAGTAGTAGTAGTAGTAGTAGTAGTAGTAGTAGTAGTAGTAGTAGTAGTAGTAGTAGTAGTAGTAGTAGTAGTAGTAGTAGTAGTAGTAGTAGTAGTAGTAGTAGTAATAGCAGTAGTAGTAGTTGATGCTTTTTTCGTAGTGGTAGTAGTAACCGCAGAAATATCAATCATATGAATTCGTAAATAACAAAAAGTCAGAGATTCTTTGAAAATAGTTGTAATGCTCACACGTGTAAATAATATTATGGACACGATTTCCCATTCCAGAATGTCGGATTCGTCGTCTCGCCTCTGCACTTCTGCTCTTCGCCACACTCCTTCCCCTGATCTTTTCGGCGCCGTCCGAGACAGAGGGTGATGTGCTGGAAAGCCGCTATAATAAGTTAGTGGAAGAGTGTCAGAAGAGTACACTTTTCCTCTGCGATGACGAGTGCAGCGTGGAGACGCGGCCCAACTGCCACCTTAAGTTGGACCAGTACTGCCATTGCGAGGTCACGTGCAGGCTTCACGGCTGTGACGACTTCTGCGGATTTGACTTGCGCTTAATCTGCTTTTCACTGTAAGAAGAAATATCTGAATATAGGCCATAATAACTATTGGCCCTTTCTGATGTCAAAGAAATTGGTTTTAATTGCCCCTTGTTTTGTGTTTTAACTATGTTGTTGTTTTAAAAACTGTTGTTAATTTTTGATGGTGCTCTTGTTTTTGTTGTTATTTTTCCTTGTTTTGTTCATTTAAATACACCCTCTTTTTTGCTTGTTTACGTAATTGTAGTGACAGTGGAGGTCGTAGTCGGTAACGATAATGAAAGTAGTGGTAGAAGAATTGGCAGCAACAGCAGCAGAAGCAAGAGCTTCGATGAAGACACCACTAGAAATATCTGTAAACAGCACTAACATAAAAGAAAGAGCCGCGGCATATAATCCGTGTGTCTATCTTTTTGTGCAAAGATCGCAGCTCTATGAGTGACACAAAGTATGATATATCTTTAATATTTTTAAACTATGATGATGCATAACCATCATCATCCCTATCATAATTATTCAGTAACTTCATCTTTATCATTACCACCACCATCATCAATTTCATCATCGGCATAACCTTTACTACCTTCATCATCATTAGCATTACTATTATCATTTTCTTTGAAATCATCATCATCATCATCATCATCATCATCATCATCATCATCATCATCATCATCATCATCATCATCATCATCATCATCATCATCATCATCATCATCATCATCATCATCATCATCATCATCATCATCATCATCATCATCATCATCATCATCATCATCATCCTCATCATCATCATCATCATCAACAACAACATCATCGTCATCATCATCGTCATTATCATCACCATTATCATCATGATCAGTTTTTAAGTTTATCAATGAAGGAAATGTCAAATCCAGATTTCAGCAAGCTGATTATACAAAATATCATCACAAGCATTCAAAAACAATGCCTATTTAGGCTTTCTTCGCAATGCCGATCTGCAATTCAACCAACCCAAGGTTGTAACTATGTTAGAACATAGTAAAACCACAAAACATACACATCAAAAGCAGCAGGATTTTAAAGTTGACGAATACATCAATTTAAAAGTCAAGAACTGCGAAATAACCAACAATATTATTGACAACTTCTATCAACAACAATAATATTCATTAACTTCTGCCCCAACAACAACAAAGCTCTCTAAATGCTGAATTTGTTTCAATTTATTTACTTTTACAAAGAGGAATTTTTTATAATGATAATGACAAGCGCGAAGGTTTTGCTAACGAAAAACAAAACTCAAAATAATGTAGTATTTTTTGTAAGGCTGTTCGCTTGTCTCTCCTAATCCTGTTTTCTGTATATTTGAGTATGTGGTTTCTCCATCACCTCAAGCCCTGGTCCACTTGCTGCTTCTGGAAAAAATATTTACAATAAACATAATACTCGTAGTTTCTAAATTGACATTGTGATTAGATGGGATACAGCGCTTCAGCGCTATTAAGTTTTATTAAAATACGGCTCTTAGCTATTCCTTATAGTTCTGAACATGTCATTACATTTAGATCCTTGCCTTTAATATTTTTTGTTTACAAAAGAGAAATAAGGCACGTAACTTGACCATCTATTCGTATTATTTTAGATATTGGTCACATATGAAGGTTGGCCAATAATGTTGTAATCTTTCTTCCTATTTGTATATAAAAATTTAATTCCATTTTGAAAGATAAATACGTTTTAATTAGAAATGAAAAGGTAAAACTTTACGTGATGAAATTTGGTCTTACTTATATTAATAGATTTACTTTCCGTGTAAAGTTTAAGCGGTAGAGCATGCGGTAATGTACATTACAGTAGGGATTTTCCGAATAATGATAAATATTTATATTTCCTAATCACTTGGTCTGTCTTTGGGAAATATTTGTTAGAGGTATTTATCGTTATATAAAGCACTCTTTTAATTATTTTTTTACCTTTAATTATTTATAAATGTCTATATGACATTATTCACCTCCCGTCCGCGCGCATAGAAATTAATATTTGTCAGAAAATTACTTAACTTTGGTGTTAATCAAACAGTCACTCTGGATGAAGTAGCCTTAAGAAATGACTGCGGAGATTGATGAATATACTCATTAGAGTTATCCAGTGTCTACTTTACGTCCTAAGGTTTCCTAAAATTAGTATTTAGAATGCATTATGTTTCTGTTTAACCAGATATATAGATTTTCAGGATATGCCTGAAGTACAGTCATTTACAAACAATTTTCATTATGATTGGAACAGGAATTACCTGGCAGTGATGGTTACCGGATTGTAATGGTGTATCTTTTATTTACACCAATTTCAAGGCTGCAAACAATAACAACGACAACGACAACCAACACCACGCAAATATAGGGGAGTCCTTAATAATTACCTCAATGAGTGTTAAGCCAGAGGTTGGCAAATTTGACCCAGCTCAGAGACGCAGCGGCCGCCACAAGCAGTGAGTCTGCAGGGAACCTCACATTGGCAGTGTCTTTCCAACCGAACCAGACAATCTGGATTCTGCTCGGCGCTGCATACGTGAGAGCATACGACCTCTCTCTCAGCCATACATTCCGCCATCAATTGTGACGCTCTATCATCACTTCCAGTGTCAGTAGTGGGTGCCGAGAACGCAGGAGAGACGAGTAAGGTAAACAGTAAAAATACAGTCAACACGGCGGCAGGGGTGATCAGCGTGAAACCTGAAACAAAGTTTAAAACGACGAAACTTACACGTCTGAGGCATGTAGTTACATAATAGAGAAAGCGAGAAAGAAACGGATAGAGAGAGAGAGAGAGAGAGAGAGAGAAAGAGAGAAAGGGAGCGGGAGAGAGGGATGTTCTAATCAGATTTTGGTATAATCCAAACACTATGCTTTTTTATTACCCTTTGACTACTTTTACTTCTATTGCAACCTTATAGCTGTTACTACCACTATGGCACTACCCCAATCAACCCCTTCTTAAATAGTATCCCGAACTCAGAACACAGTTAGGGACATTGGAATTATTGGAAGGCTATATTGTGGACGGGCCCCAAGAAAACGTCTGACATTTTATTTTCCAAAGACATGTAATATCCTCAATTCATAAAATTTTAATTGAAGTAGTTGTTGTAGTTGAGTTGGTATAACGTCCAACATTAGCACAAAAATCGGCTATATTGTGGACGGGCCCCAAGACTAACGTCTGACAATTTTATGTGCTGCCACACACAAGTCAGGACGGCAATACCAAGACTTCTGTCTCATCCGATCACATTAAACTGATCGCCAAGGATCACACCACCGTCGGAAGCCGATGTTCTATCCCAGGTCCACCGCCCCCCACCCCCATGTTAATTGAACATGAAGAGAAAAAGAAAGAAAATCAGAAAATTAAAACAGAACAAGTGAGCAAAAAAGACCATCTTCACCCCCTTAGATTAGTGGTAACTCAAACAAAAAGTATATAAATAGACTCGATCGAACAAAACTCTAAGGGGAGAACATACACATTTTGGGTCTCACAGGAAAAAAAAGTCAAAAGAGAAATTGAGAGAAAGGTAATAGGGATTTTTTTCTAAACTGGGAGCAGGGGCGAACGAAACTAAAATAGACATAGCCCACCATGTTGGACGATTCGACAGTCCAAGGCTTGTTATTATGAGACGTATGATCATTACAGATAAACTGAATATTATTACAATCAGATATAAGCTCAAGGGATCGGGTATTGTTATTATCGAAGACTTAACACCTCAAAGTCTTTTCGTTCGTAGTACAAGCAAAACGGCGGGGTATTCGCCGAAGGCAAGGCAGGCGTGCGTTAAAGACACCCACGGGTTTGATATGAACTCACTGAAACAACCAATTGAAAACAGGCCAAACAGTGGGCGTCGTCCTTGATATATCATAAAACAAAGTGTTGGCTCATAGAACGTGGAAGTCCCCGCGCCTCCCCCCACAATATACAAGGCACTTTGAAAGTAAGCGAACGTCGTTACGCTCGATGACCTTCGATGCTCCATCAGCTTCAACAACGCACAACACTCCGGTCGCCTCAGTGAAACATTAATTTGCGTGAGGAAGAATGTTCATGCATAATTATGAAGAAGCAAGAGCCAAAATTATGGACATCGAAAAAACAACCAGATAAAGCTGCTAGATCAAAAGAAGGACATCGTTTTAATAAGAGCTAAAGCTGGCTGGATGCACGAGGGAGAAAAAATAACCAGATAATTCTGCTACTTCAAAAAAAAGACACTTTACATTTAAGAAAATGTCAAACTTTATCAAAGAAAATAAATAACCAAAAACGATGAAATAATAAACGGAGTTAAAAATGTGTATGAAAAGTTATATAAATCAATGGACGACTCCTTGGAGTTGATCTCAGCTTCCGCTTGTCATCAAGTATCCCCAGACTAAAACAGAAAAAGGCGAAAACAATAGACGGAGAAAGAACATACAATGAGGCATTACAGATCTTAAAGAACGAGCGCGAAAAACAGCAAAAGCCCGGGATCCGGTGGTTATGCAGTAGAATTCTTAAATTTGTATTGGAAAGACTTCAGTCACTATCTCATTAAAACCGTAAAGTTTAGTTTCGCAATAAAGTTGCTCTCCACAACACAGCGTGAACGCCTAATAAATTGTATACCAAAATATAGACAAGAACATAACAAATTATGTACATCAAATGCAGATTAAAAATTAGACATGGAAAAAGAAACCTTATTCCATTCGTTAAGATTTTAGTGATCAAAGTTATTTTAATTTCCGAAACTATTCACATCCTCATGGCTCTTCCAAATCCTTCTTCAGAGCTACTGTCAACTCTACGAACAATGTTTCGCATTTTTTATGGAATGATAAAAGCATTGCAATAAGGAGGGAGAGTGTTTTTAGTTCATTGGAAAAGCGGATCTAGGTATGATAAGTCATAGAATCATAAAAGATAGCTTGGATAAGAAAGAAACGAAATAGCATAGCTTTATGGACGAAATTTCTTGTGAACACATGCCCACAACTAAATATAATTTACGAATTTGGACGATCTAAGATACCAATCTCGAACTGTTTCTGGAAAGACGTTTTAGTTCATGAATCCACCCGACAACTATTCACAAGTTTGAAAACAGCAGTTTCATACTTAATAAAATAATAAAATTCAATTAAAAAATATATTAACTTTAAAACGTTTACTGACAACAATGTCACAACAATTTAATTTTACGAATTAAAACGAATTAATAAGTTAATGAGTTTTGCAGAGTTCAAACGCGCATATCAACATGTTAACATAGACTTTTTCACTCATGAGAGGAAAATTCTTAACAAAAAAGGAGTATAAAACATATAAAACAATCTTTTTTATAAGACAATTCTTTAAAAGAAGGAATAAAAGCTTGGAAAAAACAATTCCAAATTGATATTAATGATAAAAAGTATTTTTAGGGTTTTTAAAGTAGAAATTGACAACCAAAAATACTGTATTGAGATGGATTCCATATCGAATATTACGTAACACCCTTACGACTATTAACATGGGTGCAAATACGATATGCAACAGAATGAATGTCATTTTCAGCAGTTTCCCCAAAATCCATTGAACACGTTTGCTGAAACTGTCGAGTTGTAAAATCGTTTTGTACACATTGAAATTCTCTCTTCGTAGAAGATGTTAGCACAATTACAAATTTAAACTGAATGAAACTGTGATTTTATTTGGAGAAATTTTCAAGTGAAAATAGACTCTATCTGTGATTTAGTAATATCACTGCCAAACAATATATCTATGCCGGCAAAGTTAAAAACTGTATACTGCACAGGAGATATTTATTTAAAAAAGGAAATGTCCATAGCTAATAATTCATATCATTATTCTTTAAAGCAATGCTACCCATAATATATAAAGATTTCAAATCTATCATTAAACCTTCAACGAGAAGGTATATGACGAATAAAATAAATCGATTTTATGATGTTCATATCGTCTCACTTAAGTTTATAAATAATAGTAACCTACAGTTGTCAGTTGTATCCTTCTTGTTTCATATTAACTATGTTTCAATTGATACAAAGAACTTAAATACGTACTTTATTATCTGTAATGAGACAGAGATTCAAGGCACACATTATTTTATTTCTGTAAATATCTATTTGTATGAACATTTTGTTGACTCCTTATTGTACTGTCATTACCACCTTCTTCATCCTAATCATCATCATCATCATCATCATCATCATTATCATCATCATCATCATTATCATCATCATCATCATCATCATCATCATCATCATCATCATCATCATCATCATCATCATCATCATCATCATCATCATCATCATCATCATCATCATCATCATCATCATCATCATCATCATCACCACCATCATCATCATCATCACAATCATCATTATCAACAACATTATCGTTATCAGTATCAATACCATTATTTTCATCATTATCATCATCACCATCAATATTATCATCATCAACATCGTCATGACCTTCAGCACCATCATCACCAACAACAACACTATTGAAATCATCAGCACCACCAGAATATGTACCTATCATAATCGTCAGCACCATCATCATAATTGTAAACAGTTACCATGCCAATAATATAAATAAATACATATATATATATATATATATACACGCAAAAATATATTCTTCACAATAATTATAGTATCTGATTTAGTAAAACATATTGTTGTTATATTACGTTTACTGTAATGTACGCTATGTAGTGTATGAAAACCATATTAATATGAATACCATTATAGTTGTTATAGATATAGGTGATATGTTTTTGTTTGTTTACTTTTCTCTGTTTTTTTCTCTCGTTATTCTTGCATATGTCTTCTTTTTCTGTCAGTATTACCTCGGTGGTTTGCTGATATTTTCTGTGTCCCTTTCAATAATACCTTTACTATTATTGGCTTTATAGTATTGCAATAATTTATCATTAATGTTATTTTATGTATAACAGCCATTTGTATCTATACCACGAATCTTGTTTTCGTTATTGAAAGAGAGAAATAAATATATTTACAATAGAAAAAAATAAAACTCCTACCTTTCATTTTTGTGATTTTCTGTTTGACTGTTAAGCCGTGTAAAGTCCTGACCTTTTTATAGTACCATACTGGTTGACATATTGCACTGTTGTGTTTCAAAAGAATAATTATAGCTACATCTATATTTGTAACCTAATTATTAATAGGTAGTGACTTCCTGTATGGTACTGCTCGCCAGAAAACGTTAGACCTTTAATCGCAGGCGAAAACTGTCAAAATAACTTGACCAGGTTCATCATTGTATCAAACATATGGTATGAGAGGGTGAATGGTAAATAATTACCATCATTATTATAATGATGGTGATGACATGACTATCATTGTGATCACGTCCTTAGAGTACTTCCAGGGTTAAATGCTTGGATTAAGAGAAACAATTAACCAAGTGTCCTAAACATAACAATATCTGTACCTTACCGGAACGTTTGTACCTCTATCTCAGCCTGAACCTTTGTCACACAGACCGGCTGTCTAGAACAGTCACATATTGAAAGCTGATAGTGAGTATAACCTATCTGCTTGTTGGACGTTAAACCAACTCAACAACATAACCTATCTGCTATTGTTTTATATCAAATAGAGTCGCTCTTCTCTTCTCTCTCTCTTCTCTCTCTCTCTCTCTCTCTCTCTCTCTCTCTCTCTCTCTCTCTCTCTCTCTCTCTCTTTCTATCGCCCTCTCTTTCTATCGCCTTCTCTTTCCTACCTCTCTGTATTCCCTCATATATCTCCTCCTCTCCGTTCTATATTTTATCATCTGTCTCTCAATAGTCTTTCTCCTTCTTTTCTTTCTGTCGTTTCTTTCCTTTCTCTTTATTATTTTATCTCTCTCTTTTCCTCATCCTCTAAAATCTCATCTCTTCTTTCTCGCTCCTTCTCTCACTCCTTGTTTTCATCTAAACATCTTCATCCCTATACTCCCTATCCTATTTCAAATTGAATCTTGCGCACTGCCTACTCTAGCCGATGTTCTACCGCTAGACCACCGGTGGAAACTAATGCTCTACCACTTACTGGTGGGTCAGTGATAATATAGTTGACCAATTAAGACAAATTGAAGTCATGGCATCCCTGCACTGTGTCTGTGTGATAGCACGTATTATTGTCGGATATCTGTCTTGTGACCCTGTCCACGATATAGCTTATATATACTGTTGTAATGAGTTTTCTAAAAATGTTCGTCAAATTAAATTAGTCTGATTTTGACATATTTCACTTTAATCAAATGGTTTCGACGGATTTCGACGGATTTCGACATTAAGTAGTACACGGTTTCGTCAGGTTTCGACGGATTTTGACAGGTTTCCAGGGGTTTCCACTGAGAAGTACTGATGATCTTATGGTCTCTGTGATTGACTACCAGTCGGGGGAGGAGGGGAGGGCGAAACTAACTCAAGAGGTAGAGCGTTTAAGTTCGAATTTAATGATCGGAGAAAATGTATTTTTTCCCCGCACTGTCCCTGTGTGGCAGCAGATAACATTATCAGATGTAAGTTTGGGGACCCATCCACGATATAGCCTAGCTAATGGTGGTCGTTATGAATCCAACTCACTTGCTGATTTAACTCATTGAGATCTGGTCTAACTTTGTGTGCTAGTGACGCCTCTGCTGTTTTTATCAAATTATCTACATTTGGGAAAATTTGGATTTAAAGCTTGCTCTAAAACTAATTTTTCAGATGATTGTCAGTTTGTGACTGCTGGTCTGAAATTGTTGACTCAGAATCTCCAGGAAAAATTAACAATTATGAACATGGAGCAACGTTGACAGTGATAATCACACGTCTATAAGATAAGGATTTTGATATGTGATAGTTTTAAAAATTCTAAAAAGCATTCTTGAGCGAAGGATACAAAATTAGAACGTTAGGACAATATGATAAAAAAAAACACATTTTTATCTTTCGGTGGTTAAAATCATTTCAAGACTTTTACAACTTCTTAGACCTGAGGCAAACGCATTCCATTTTTTTTAATAAATAAATAAGGAAAAATGAATGAGCGGCCTTATGATTTTTTATTGCCATTAAAAAACCTCAACATCATGCGTTTAACGATTTGAGATGAGAAGCGTGCATTGAGGCGACAAGTGAAGGAGTAATTTCTATTTCGACCCCATGAGATGATTATGCTCGGCCTCTGAGAACGCTACACTTGTTGCTTGCTGGTTTTAAAATGCAGTCGTCCTGATTAACCGCTCACTGAGCAAGACTAGGTCCAGGACTTGCAGTCCCGCAGCGGAGCGCAAGGTGTGCTTATTGTGTTCACGCCGCAGTCAACGTCGCACCTGTGGTGACAGCATGGTGTCAGACACCTGCAGAATCTCTCCCAGCGGATGTGGTAGTTGGGCCTGGTCTGCGTGCTGCAGCTTTTCAAGCGATGGAGGAGGCGCCGCACATGCACTGGGCTATCAGATGCTCTTCTTCAACATTCGTCAGCACTGACGAGGTTGGAGGAACCAGTGTGGCCGATAGTAAATAGGAGAACATAGGCCGTCATGGTGTTTGTAATACAGCCTGGGGGAAAAGGAGAGGTTCGGTATCAGCACATGAATGTTGTGACCAGCTGAGACTGAAGTCATGTAGTATCACTATCACCATTTTGTCTCTCTATGGTAGAACGCAACAATAGTAGGCGATGGCTCCATAACATGCTTGGTTAAATTTAGTGAGTTCATATTTCATTACTACAACCATGTAGAAAAAAGTTGGAACTGGTGAAAATAATAGCATTAATGCTTTACACCTTAACCACCTTTTACCTGCATAAACTGTGAAAAAGATCGTACATGGCTTTAGCTATGTACAAAAATTACATAAATATTATTCCATTTTACCTACACTTTATACTTTGCAAATTTGAATCTCATTAGGATATCCATTTAAAGTTGTGTTTTCAAAGTAATTTTGTTTACCAAAAGCAATTAAGGCCGTAAGTACAACGTTACGCTAGCTTACAAGTCGCCGCAAGTCAGCAATCGCCATATTTCGATTAACACAATGAAGACTAAAAATTTGACCTGATGTTCCTAGTAAATAAGTTAAAGTCAAATAGCGCTTTTTGTTGTTGTTGTTGTTGTTGTTTTGTTTTGTTTTTTTTGTCATTGAATTATCAATATTAGTGTGTGTGTGTGTGTCTGTGTGTGTGTCCAATGTACTGAAACGCACTTATTTTTCCAACCCAGACCTGTTAGTTGTATACTTATCTGGTGTAACTAAATTGCGCCTCTCAACGAGTAAGGGTCATTATATGAAAGACAGAATTGTCGGAAGAGGCTTGGACAGGCGAAAATAAATGGACTGACAATTGCGCATAATTATGACTGGGATGGGGAGGGGAACAAGACCTGATAATGGACGATTTAAGAGCAGTTTTGGGGAAAAATGATCCATAAACTGTTTGACCTCTATTAACGGACTCATAAAGGATTTCAGTTACAATTCTGGTTACTTTTAGGATTTACAGAATTTTGGCCAGCAGAAATCTGATGATTTTGGCCATCAGTCCCTTGGACAATGACATGGGCAATGTGGTTAACGATGACTATGACGAGTATAACGCTGATAATAATGACGATAGTGATGATGATGATGATGATGATGATGATGATGATGATGATGATGATGATGATGATGATGATGATGATGATGATGATGATGATGATGATGATGATGATGATGATGATGATGATAATGATGATGGTGTACTACTACTACTACTACTACTAGATGATGATGATGATGATGATGATGATGATGATGATGATGATGATGATGATGATGATGATGATGATGATGATGATGATGATGATGATGATGATGATGATGATATTGATGATGATATTGATGATGATGATAAATATGATTATGTTTATGATGATGAATTTCATCACACATTATCTACAAGACTTGCCAATTAAAACTGCCGTGTTCCTTACTTTTACATTTTGCTCGTTTGTTCTTTATGTGCATAGATTATATTGCATCCGTACAGAGAATCACTAGGTATTAACGGGTTAGAACTACCTTAATAATTAGTGTGATCCTCAGTTTTTGGACAAAATAAAGAAGCGGGATCGAACAAGGTTATCTAAAACCAGTAACGAACAAAAACTGGTCAACAACTTATAATTATAAAATTAGGTCTCAGTAAAAGTGAATATCTTCCAGCTTTTTACTATAGATTCATTTGCAGTGCCAACACAAAATTTAATCACACAGATGACAAATAATGTTATCTATGGGGTGTTGTTTTTTTTTTTTTTTTTATGGGCTTGTGTCTTAATCATAAAAACTTGGTCATTCCACTGTTATCACTTAATTATTTTTTTTATTACAAAAAAAGTGATCACAAAGAACCCATAAAGGTATCGCCGTTTTAATTTTAATGTCATCAGGTATGAGGAGACAACAAAATTAAAGCAAGACACCTTATAAATTCCAGATTATCTCCCTTGTCAAATTAAGTTTGATGTGGCGAAAGTGAGAGGAAAAAAAGTTCACGAAATTCCTTAACTTTAACCAACCGTTTCAATCATCACTTTGGTATTTGTATTTAAAAGGACTGGCAAAGGGGGGGGGGGGGGGGGGCGCAGGTTGCGATTTAGACCCCCGGTCCAAGTCTCGGGTAACCCGCTCCAGCGACTTTGCCAAATAGGATCTATCTTAAAACAAAAGATATGGAATAAAGAAAGAGCTTCAATTTATAGATCAACGATTAATTTTCCAAAGAAACACAGTTTGGTGTAAAGTATAATATCGAGCTCTACCCCTAGGACATCATTTTTTGTCAATTAACAAGCGCATAATTTCCACACAGCGAATGGGAAACAAGCCACAATCTAATTCCCGGAAAGCCGTAGGAAAACTTCAAGAGAAATGGAGAGAAATCGTTTGCTTGTGATCCATATATAAACGCGCTCATGAATTTTATATCCTGAAAATAATACTCGTTGTGCCCAAATGTGTCTTTGTTTTGTAAGAGATTCATAATTATCTTTTTTTTTTGCTTTGAATAGGATCACACTTACAATAAATTCATATCTTGTGTGTGGGTGCTTGGGGGAAAGGGGGAGGGCGAGGTGCAAACTGCCTTTTCAGTGAAGCATCAAACTTCTGATGAATGGAAAGGCTCCCGGTTCGATCCCATATATTCCTTATTAAAGGAGTACATTATGTAGTAAGTAAAGAAAGTCAGTCCTTGTAAAGTAAAGCACCTCACGATATTCTAAAAACAAAGGCAACCGAGAAGCATTTTTGTCTTGGATTTCATGTGAGAGTGTTGGTCTGTCAATACAACATGAACATGCTGCAAGAATTTCAGCAACCAAAAGCTAGCAGTGTGAAGGCAAGTAGATGACACCTCCACCTGACACAAATAAAATTGGTTCATTTTCTTTCTCAATTGTTTATGGAATATCATTTAGTATATACACTTTTATATCCACAGTTGTTTTTTATATGTTGATTTTTCAAATATTTTTATTTTCTTTTTTAAGCTAACTATGCTATAAAGTCCATTCCATCATAAAACACAATTTAAATGGGAAAATTTCTAAAAAAAAAGCAAGAGCAGATTGACAGGCACGAAGACGACTTTCCTGGCCTTTGCTTTTTCAGTTACTTTAATGAAGTTAAAATGTTCACTGGAAAGAGAAACATCACCTTTCTTTCGCCTCTCTCTCTCGCTCTCTCGCGCTCTCTCTCTCTGTGTCTCTCTGTCTCTCTCTCGCCTCTCTCTCTCTCTCTCTCTCTCTCTCTCTCTCTCTCTCTCTCTCTCTCTCTCTCTCTCTCTCTCTCTCTCTCTCTCTCTCTCTCTCTCTCTCTCTCTCTCTTTCTCGTTCTCTCTATCTCTATATCTCTGGCTCTATTCTGGTTAACTGAGTTTTAGTATGGTTAACTGAGTTTTAGTACCTCCTACGACACTTGAATGACAACCTTTTCCCGTGATGTCTGACACACCAAAGAACTTCAGTGGTATCATAGCAAGGTTTAAAAGAAAGAAAGACATGGGTCGGGGCTGTAGCATTTCAACAGGTCGAAGTCAGCATACTGCAAGTAGCCAAAATGCAAAAAAAATAAGGGATGTAAAAGGAGAAATAGTTCTGATATCTTTTTAATACAGTTTATTGCAGATTGAATATGCAGTAGAAGCCCGCTTTGTGGCCTCTGTTCTTACGATTCTTTTATCTTCTTGTAAAAGGACAATTTCTTAAAATATAATATTTATATAATAAACAATGACTGTTTTTAGCTTTCTATGAGAGTTATACTCAACATAAAAGAACGTGACACATGAATAATTGTAAATTAGTCTATAAACCCAGAAACGCTTTGCTCTTTATAACATCTGGCTTAAAAAAATCGGAATATTTAATGTATTTGTTTTATTAATACCATATTAATGTATCCATTATTGTTGAATTACTTTAGAGTGGAGAAACTTTCATCTGCTTGTGATTCCATTGGTTAATTTATATTGAGGGTGTATACCTGCGACTAAAATAGTTCAACTTTGTATCCAAATTAGAAGAATTCCACGAGAAATAATTGTAGTAACTGAGTACGGTGTCTAGCAGTAAAGAGGTATGTGAACGAACTCGTGCTGGTGGAAAAAAAAACTTCCCATGCAAAGCAAGCCAGCGCTGTCTTTCCTCTATCTCTATACATCAAAAATGTATAGAGATATGAATAACTCAAGACGCCAGCTTGTATTGAGTGAGTGCTTTATGTATTAGTACTCTGTTAGAATAGCTACCAACTGCCGAGATGTATGGCTTCACTAAAATACACAACAGTGAGAGTTCGTTGTCACCTCATTGTTGTCATTGTCACAAGATTATATTACATAATTTTTTTCTCTCAGTCATGACGATTTTCAAGTTATTAGGGCAGTCCAGAGAGAGAGAGAGAGAGAGAGAGAGAGAGAGAGAGAGAGAGAGAGATAACAATTACTCATTTCACAATTCTCTGAAGTACTCAATTCACACCCTTACGCCATCCCACGCAAATCTGTGCTTTGCCTCTCTGTCTAAATAAAATAGAATTTAAAAAAATTCCCTTACAGACTCGAGGTACAGCAGTGATTTAAATGGTGTTCCTTAGCTCAGTCAATAGTGCTATCTCTGTCTCTCTCTCTCTTTGTCTGTCTGTCTGTCTGTCTCTCTCTCTTTCCTTCTGTCTCTCTCTCTCTCTCTCTCTCTCTCTCTCTCTCTCTCTCTCTCTCTCTCTCTCTCTCTCTCGCTCGCTCGCTCTTTTTTATTTATCTATCTATCTCTGTCATACTTCTTTCTCTATCTGGGTCGCCCTCTGTCTATCTTTTTTCATTCTCGGTTCCCCCTATGCATATCTGTCTGTCTCTCATTCTCTCACTCTGTCTATCCCTCTGTTTCTCCCTCTCTCTCATGTTTTTGTTTGGATAACAGCCTGTGTATTATAAATGGCCGCACAAGAGGCGAAACTCTGCTATATTTATTTATAGCAAATAATGGGGAAAACAATTGTAGACTATTCTTTAGTCGGTATGGAGAATTACGTTAATATCAAGCTATCTACTGTCACACCGCCCCGAGTCCGACTATTTTCACATTTGTATAGAACTAAAAAAAAAAGCTAAGAGCCTTTCAGACAAGGTGATTGAATCCGAAATACATCTAAAACCAATAAAGTTCACCTTGAAACTCTTGAATCAATATATATATGGAGGAAACAGTCCAAAACTCTGATAACAAAGTCGAAAGAATAAGTGAATCAAGACCTTACATACTATTAAGAAATGCTCAGTAAAGCAAGTGTCACCATGCCAAGTAAACACTATTGTTGCGAGCAACAATCGGTAAGGCAACCACCGCGGTTGTGCAATAAATGTGAGGACCAACATAGACAAAACACCCACGAGTTGTTCACAAAAGAAGTTGTAGCGACGATCTAGTTAAGTTTATCGAGTCATGCAAGGCCTTCAAATACTTGTTAGAAAAAGAAAACCAAGTATAACGAAGAAAGGTGAAAAACTCTACATCCTCATTTGACGGGAAAGATTTCTCGATGTTTTGACAGAACCTTAAAACTATGATAGGCTCATCCCAAGTCCCGAAACCTTCTGAAATATCACCGCGTGAATGGGGTAACTTCTCCCAAGACTAATACAACCCAAATGTAGACTACACTCAAAGGACACTAAATTTAGAGTACGAAGTTCAGGGGAAGAATATCACATGCAGCTATCATGCTCAGATAACAATCCTCGAAATAAATTGACGGAAAAGCGACAGGTTCATGCGGCTGTAGCGCCGAGTTTTTCCACAATAGCAACATCTTCAAATAATGCCTGTGTCTTTTCTTCAACCACATATTTATTTGAGTCTGGTGAGCATCCAGCCGAATGGTCTAACTCTAAGGCTCTGATCTATCCCCTACATAAGAAAGGTAGTTTATCTGATGTCAATAACTATAGAGGAATAAGCTGATTTAATGTTGTGCCTAAAACCTATTCCTCCATCCTGCATAACAGACCTAGAGCCTTCACAGAAGAGTTCAACCTCTTACCAGGCTTACAGACATGGTTTAGAAAAGGATACTCTACAGTTGATAATATATTTTTTTCCACCTGCAAGCACTCATTCATAATAATACATATCTAAACAATGGTGCCGTTGCCATATCCTGTTCATTGACTTTTCTAAAGCATTTTCAGTGTGGACAGAAACAAACTATGGTATGTACTCCAAAAACATGATCTGGACGAAAAATAATTGAAAGCTCTTAAATGCATGTACACGCATGTCAAGTGTGCGGTACGTGTGAATAATTTAAGCATTACAGACTTTCGTGAATGAATGACTAGTGTAAAGCAAGGTTGTATATTTTCTCAATTTTTATCACAATGTACATATCAGAGTCAGATGAAAAATTGCGTGAATCTGGTGTGTAAGGAACTGAATTATTAACACACGATGAAAGAGCTTTTTCTCTTATGTATGCTGATGACTTATGTTTTTTATGACAGTATTAAAGATAGGCAACGTAAAATAGACCAACTTGAACAATTGTGTAAGTCAAGTATAAATGTCAATCTGAGCAAGACTCAAATGATAGTGTTTAGACACGACGGGAATCTAAAGCAGTCCAAGATATGTACCTACACTGGCAAAAAGTAGAAGATAAAATTATAATATGGTACCGACAATTTATGACGAAAAGTTAAGTCGATGCTTCTATACAGTGCGGATATATGGGGAGTACAGCGACATGATAAGGTAAAAGATGCTGTAAAATGATCCTAAACATTGGAAAACAGGATGGAGTTTTGCAGCTGTAAACGATTGTGGCAGATACCACCTTATTGTGGATTACCATAGTAAAGCAATAGACTTGTGGGCTAGAGTTTTAAGCGCATATATTAAGATACGCAAAGAAAGTTTATCTGCAATTGGTACGCCGCGATAAAAATGGCCTTTCAAATTGGGCATCGGCGATTGGTGAGGTGTGGTTATGTCAAACACTCAAGGATACAGATGTTTTTGTTAAAAGAGTTAAAGAAAATGTTTAATATCTGTATATCTCTGTACCTGTCTACCTCTGTCTGTATCTGTTTTATTCTCTTTTTGTTACTCTCTCTCTCTCTCTCTCTCTCTCTCTCTCTCTCTCTCTCTCTCTCTCTCTCTCTCTAGCTCTTAGTCTCTCTCAGGTTGTCTCTGCCTCTGTCTTTGTTCCTTTTTGTAACACTGTCTCTTTTTCAGTGTGCCTGTTACTCTAACTACAAGTCTCTGTCGTTCAGACTCTTTGGCTATACTCTGTCTCTGTCCACCCACCTTTTAATAACATAATCATTTTTCCTCCACCTGTCGCCTTTGGCATAGAGCAAACTACCATGAGCATACACCATGAAACCAAAAGGATGGTCAAAGGTTTACACTGAGCATAGTAATCTTCGGATCAACGATTCACCAAGAGAGGTCACTGTATTGTTAATTGCTGCGAGACTGCATTATCATATAATTACTACTGTTACGCACAATTTGGAATATCTTCGATTAATCTAGAAAGCTTTCCATCCCTCAAGCTGGGCTATTGTATTGATTTACAATCAGGTACCATACAAAAATTTCCTCTGCAGGTCTGCTGCCCCTAGTGCTGGGAGGAAAGCGTCGAATTAGCTCTGGGCGAAATATTCCAGCTAAATAATATTAAAACAAGAAGCTCACAATCAATGAATGTGGGGTGGAAATAATTCAACATTTTGTTATGATTGATAACTATATCATTGCTCTTTTTGTGCTGCTGTTTTAAGGCATATTTTGTGTGTGACCCGCATGGGGCTTTTATAGATGTATTATTGTGTTTTGGTTTGTGAGTCTGCGTAAGAATTAGTTGACATCAGAGGGTCAGGGCGACTTTATAAATTTCTTGTTGTTGTAGCTGCTGTTGTTAGTGTTGGGATACAGGGGGAGAAGAGAGAGAGAGAGAGAGAGAGAGAGAGAGAGAGAGAAGAGAGAGAGGGGGGGAAGAAGAAGAAGAAAAGAAAGAGTAGTTAAAACACACTTCAGATGTCATCTCAAGAGAAAGAGACAATGAGCGCTGCAAAACTACCTGAAAAGTATAACACGCAACAGACGAAAAGTTTGTGTCTGTTTTTGTTTTTGTTTTGTTTTTCCATTGCTCTGAGAGACAGAGGGTTTCAGGATTACCGTACTAGCTGAATATTGTAACAGAAACAGACACAGAGACAATATGAAAATTAACAAGAACGTCTACGAGAGAAATTAAGGTAACAAAATTTCTAAAATCGAGATGGACTCATCAATATGCTAGAAGAGCAAAACGTAATAAAAAGATATAAATGTTGCAATATCGATCTTTGGCCGTAAAAAATAAAATCGGCCAACAATGTAAAAAATCGTATTAGATAACGTTTTGACGTCAACTGAGTTATCTTGTTTTATATCTAAACCTGCGTTGATGAAGACCAAGTTTTAATCTCTGATATGAAGTCAGAGCATCGCTCATGCCCGGTGCATCGTCTACAGGGCCTGATATACGTTTGACATAATGTATCTACTTGACCATAAAAAGGGAACCGGTTCATCGATTGTGACCAGATCCACTGCGGATAAGGAAGGTATTACAGCTGACTGATGGAATACGCAATGAATATATATATAAAGGGAACTTTTTCTTGGCCGTTATTGCTTGAGGTTTAATGATGATAAAATAAATGTACTTATACAGAAGCGCATGTTATATAATTTTTTGTTGTAGTGTTACGCACTGTGATTTATGTGTGTGGCACGAAGAAAAAAATTAGAATATTGAAGAAAGAGATATTATTAATACCAATCAATTGTAATATAATTCGTTTATTAATAAATGTATAAACCATTTTCCCTTTTCTAAATAATAACTTTCTTCTTTCTCACAAATCCATCATCCCTGACAATAAAGAAAAAGAACTGTTATTTTTTTCCACTGATCTGTGTGGATTAAATAAACATACTGATCGTAAATTTGACCATTTAGTTTACCCACTGCTGCATTTTTTTTCATGATATACGGATATGATACTCCTAGAAAACAAGAGGGAAGCCTTGAAAATATAAATAGAGAGACCAAAAAAATCGAAGGTTCTTGCAACCTATTTCCAAGATAATACGCCAGCCGTCTTTTAATGTGAAAGCGACACGCCAGTTAGTTTCGAATGAGGCTGCCCAGGACAGTAATGGCAGAGCAGATGGGGAAAGTTATCTTTGATCGTAGCAAGCGGAGCTCTCGGCAGCTCTAACGTCTCTCAGGTCTCTGGGAAGATTCTACACAGCAATATTGGGCACCCGGGGATCGATGAGACGAAGCCAATAACGCCTCCCAACTAGGAAAACAGTGATTAACATTTTCTGTTTTATTTTATTTTTTCTACAATACATGTCCTCCTAAATTATATTTCGTTAGATATGGCCTGTTGTGTGTCTGGTACTAGTTTTGTGGTAATTTAATCAACACACAGAAATTGTTTAGTAGAATTGTTAAACACCTAAATACTACAAACTGACAAATTTTATCGAGTTACAAATAGAAGTGTTCACCAAAGAAAGTTGTATTAGGAACAATTTCTTATCTTGACGTAACAAAAAAGATTCTATTTAAAATACACTTTATTTCTATTTCCGACGAAAGAAGACCTCCTGTTACAGCAGGTTGTCTGTGTGAATGTGAATGCATACGGATTTGGATAAATGATAAAGAGCGTTCACATACTTTCAGCATGATCTCTTGGAGAAAGGTAGAAAAAGTTCAGATATAAAACACTGACGAGATTAGAGCCGTTCAGTTTCGATGTTGACAAGTATTTAGACTTGTTCGAAATGTGCGATCTAAAAGTAGTCCCTGTCGCTCACCAAGATTATTCTAGAGGCACCTAACACATATCAAATCCGTCATAGACAGGGTGGTGTCTCTGTTTTTGATCAATGTGCGATTTTTCTACTTTCTTTTAAGGCCTGATTAGTTTCTAACAAATCGAAAGACAAACAATCTGTTTACGATCATTTTAAGTTTCCTAAATTACTTTGTTTTAATCTTACCCTGCCAATTATTGCTACAAATTTATTGATAAGAATGTGTTTAATCAAGAGAATCATTTCAAACCCTAGGTAAACAGATTTTTGTCAAGGTGACTCTGACAGTACTTCTGATAAATAACTTTTACCAGATAAATAATTAAACACAAACCGTTTAAAACACACCTCATAAAACATATGAATATATAGTGCTAATTGTGGGCTCCCCACCTCGATTTTTGCCCATCTCCACAGACTTACTCAATCAGTTGAAAATTACAAAACATTTTTTATGAACCACTATACATCAGATTAGGGACATGCCGACCACCACTTTTTAAAAAGCAATAGTTTATTAGACCTTTAATATTATATAAAAATTCAATGGACCCCTCCCGGAAAGGCCGATTTATATCATTGTGTCATATCTTTCCTCTTCCTTTTGTAAAAGTAGCACGTTTTGGAAAAAAAAACAAAGGTGTGCACTTTTGCACTTGAGAGCGGTAATTCTAAAAATTTTTATACGATAGACGTATCCAGTCACTTAAAAACAAAGACAACTGACTCAGGAATTATCTAGAATCTAGATCTGAATTAGTTTACCAAGAAGCGTGAGTCAACTGCATCAAGAGCGAAATTAAATTGTGGAAGATCTAGATCTAGATAAGTTATACTACAATGGCAGGTGAGAAAAAGAGACGTTTAAGATGATCCAGATACTTAGCACCAACACTTAATCCAAATTAAATCCCCCAACCACAAGATGACAAACATCACTTAATCAACCATCCATATCTAGGCCTACTGATACTGGTCGAAATCTAGATCTAGATCTACGACAATGTGAAAACAGATATAAATCAATATCTCCAAAACGTAGACTCAGCTTCAGATCTGCTACACCAACACAAAAAAGATAGACACACGCGGATTAATCTAGATCTAGATATACGTCACCACTAACGCCTCCACCAGACATCAGCTTCTACAGTTACTCTGCCAACTGCCACAAACAATGACAATACAGCACTTGATCACTCATCCACATCTAGGCCTACTGATACTGCTTGAAATCTAGATCTAGATCTAGCACAAAGATAAAACAGACAAAGATCTAGATCTCCACAACATGACCAATGGAGCAAAGTCCTCCTTTTCAAATGTTGATCCTGGCAAATCATAGCCTACACACTTGAATGATCCCGTGTTTTAAAATTGTTTGAGTCGAACGTCTTGTTTGTTTCATTTAAAACTATGAGCAGGAGTTCAATAGCCAAAGGTAATTACAACGCTGCTATAATCTTGAAAGTCGGACTGAGGATACTTTGCACTGCATATTTAATCCGTGGTCTAAGTTAAGATCACTGTTGTAGATATTCCCTCAATCTTTATCTTGAATACCATGCATATGCAGGCAACAATAATCACGCCAAGCCGAGATAATGGCACAAATGCATTGTAATTGTGATAATCTGATCCCATTGATCTAAAAACGTTGGCCCAAAATTAGGCCTAATGGCTGCTCCACGAGAGTGCTTTTAAGCTGAAGGTCGATAAGCACTCTCTATTGGTACTAGTATGAGAGAGACAACCATGAAAGTAGTCTTTCCATTAAGATATTCCCACTTGCCATGTCTGATAATATTATTCACTTCAGCGCTAAAACTAGATTCTGTTCTTCCTGGCAAGAGTAATTAGTTGCAAGTGTAGTACTGATACGATAAGCTATTTCACATTTCACGTAAATAGTAAGCCTACACATTCAGTGGTTGGAATTTTCTTTAAAAAGAAATTTAAAAAAGTGAAAAACGGTATAAGAATAGGGCCTAAGCCAAATGTCCACCTGTGCAATAAAACCACTAATTCAAGGGACACCACTTTATTAAATGTTAAGGGAAATAACCTATACATTTGTGTAAGAATTATTTTCAAACCTAATTTAGAAATTATAATTGTTGCCATTTTTGACACACATTTTTTAGAATAAATTTGCATATATATAAATGTTATAACTGCTTTTATAATAATAAAACATCTTTTCGAATTTTAAATATTTTATGTGATGATCAGTCGGTCTAATGTCTTCTTGATTCTAATCTCTTTAGTTCTCCTTCTGATTCTAGTAGGCCTATAGCCTACAATCACGTCTATTAGGCACATTCATAGACCTACTACGAAGCTTACTACCACTTCTACTACTACTACTACTACTACTACTACTACTACTACTACTACTACTACTACTACTACTACTACTACTACTACTACTACACACTACTACTACTGCTACTACTACTACTACTACTACTACTACTACTACTACTACTACTACTACTACTACTACTAATTCTTTCATAGAGTAGATCTAACACTCTTATGGTAGAAATCAAAGTACTAACAACTGACAAAATAACCACAAACTGGGTGCAAAAAATATTTAAAAAAAATAAAAGGCACATTGGAAAGAATAGTTTAAAAAAGAAAACGGCTACCCTAATCCATTGCACTCGAGTTTACATTTTCTTCAGTCATCTGCACTGTGATGGCCTGTCCATTCTGTCAGGCACAACATTCAGCATAACCCGTCTGGAAACTGGAAGGCTCCCTGTTTTGGGCCACCCTTTTGGGTGCCTCCTTTTTTTCCAGTGGCTAATGTCAAACATCCATTATCTGTTAACATCCCTCTTTTTCTTACTCTTTATTTTGTTTTCAGATTGCCTTTTTTTTTAAACTATTCTATATCTTGAAGTTTCCAGAGTGTTTTAGTTTCCTCTCGTAATATGAATAGAGAAATGTTTGTCTAATAAATGCATTTAAATTAATGAAGTTATGGCCAATCATAATGCATAAAAAGCCTGATTGGTATTCCTTGGTTGGAGTGTGTTTATGTCCGCAAATTCAATAGATAGTTAAAGTCAGATAAATATTTCAAGCTAAAAAACGAATTCATACTTTTACTCCATATTTTTA
>RQTK01000003.1:1482956-1492956 GCA_003991915.1 Elysia chlorotica | reverse complement strand
AGGCATCTAAGACCACTTTCAGAATGCAGAATACAAAAGAGAAACTGTATTAATCCCAATAGGAAATTTTCTACCATTGTTTCACAGGTACGCGAGATTTTTAATATACAGGATTGTACTTTTAACTACGATTAATCTTACTTACTCATTTTGTTTTCTACCCTAGAACTGTAACGCCATAATAAATGGTGAATGTCCCAATAATTGAAAATAAATAGTGGAAAGGTCAGTCATGCCACGCGAGACCAGGAAGTGTCTTGCGTTGGTTACGTTTATTTAGCCGCGCTTGTTCCTGTTAGTTCTCGTGGAATTGTTTACCGTTAAGCGTCACATATACCGGCTCACAGCTACTGTAACTTTCAAGTCTTCCGCAGAGGAAACTTGTTACATATGGAGAATATGTTTTGTATGTTATTGTATTTCTGTTGTTATTGTTGTTGTTGTTGTTGTTGTTGTTGTTGTTGTTGTTGTTGTAGGTTGTTGTTGTTGGTGTTGGTGTTGTTGTTGTAGTTGTTGTTTTTGCCGTTGTTGTTAATACGTTTCTGGTTGCATAGGCAATCGAAATTTATATGTGATTGTAGAGAACAAAGATCTGTCCTATTTTAAAGTGATTCTAAATGGCGACAGGATCCCAAATCGCGCGAAACTAATGGATGGTTGGTCACATTCTACTGACACCTACTCAATTAGTAGGGAAGAAAGTGGTGGCCAGAGCAGGGATTGAACTCGCAACCTTTTCATTATGAGCCATGCGCTCTGCCGAAGGATCTTCCGCGTTCAGAACGGTTCAGTGCGACAGTGAATGAAGCTGCTCATGTTCAGTTCCGGGGGTATATAGTGCAGAGCGAATCAGGATTGGATGGATCCGAGTAAATGAGTACGTGCGCACCACCGGATAGCCCGTACCACGACCCGATTCACATACGTTTGATTTGCACTGTCTTCTCTCCCAAGTGGATTATCTGTATAATTTGCTGCATTTGAAGTAAGGATTTGAAGAAGAAAAAAAACTATCGCTTTCGTGCCATGGGATCAAAGCGAAAATGGATAGATGATAATAAGAGACATTGTAAGGCTCACAGAGCCAGCAAAGACCATTTTATGTGACGTTTTAAATTGCTTTCCTTAAAAATTAATACTGCACCCTTTAAAGGTAGAAAAAACAATGAAGCGGACCCAGAATAGTTTATAAATTGTTTGTCATTGGCTGTGTCATCTTTCCTAAATCATCTCAACTTGCATTCCTTCAAAGAGGGTTATTTATAAATACAGTGCTATCAGCCCTTTTGAGTGTCATTCAAGCGTGTTGGTTTGTAATTCACTTGACCGCCATTAGAATAATCCAAGTCCAAGATACCGGACACCATTCCGTCCACCGTTTTTCTGTGTTAGGAGCAAAACTTTATGTTTTGAATCGCTCAAGTCCGACTGGTGCCTCCAACTAGGGCTGACTCTTCGTGGACTATATCAAACGCATGCCCTTGAGGTTCATTTTTCATGAGGTTGATCAGCCCTGTTTCCTGCGTGTAGGCCTCAATAATTCATGTTTTAGTCGCCCTACCGTTAGTGTCGGCGAAGTTTTCAATGGACCTGAAGCGACTATTAGATATTCTGTTTAGTACGAACAAGTCTCCTCTTACAAGGTGTTTTCTGTTTTTTCTTTTATTTCTCGACATCATCTACTTATATAATAGGTTAGTTCTTAGAAGGTAAAAGTTTGTCAAGTGGTGCGCGGATACAGTGGTATTATGAGTGATCCTTCCGTTCCAACTTTCCTAGAAACAGGCTTGTATTTTGTCAATGTTATTGTTATATTTTTCGATTACATCTTAAAACTATTGACTTCAATGTTAGTTTCTTAAGTCCGCATAATAACTGCGTTTTGTTTGTGTTATGGTTACATTATCACTTAAGACAAAAAATGGAGACATCAGCTATCCCCCCCCTCCCCTCTTCTTTCAGTAATTAAATTTTGCTCTCTCTCTATCTCTATCTCTCTCTCTATCTCCATCTCTCTCTCTCTCTCTCTCTCTCTCTCTCTCTCTCTCTCTCTCTCTCTCTCTCTCTCTCTCTCTCTCTCTCTCTCTCTCTCTCTCTCTTTCTGTTTATATTGCTCGACCCTAATTACTTTTTAACGCACCCTATGTCAACCTTCTTTTGAACTTCTTTCTATTCATAATGCTAAACATCCTTTGTTCCCTTTTTTGATTTACTTCATGTGCGTTTTTCTTCGTCGTTGAAGCTGTTGGTTGTTTGTTTGTTTTTTATGTTTTGTCATAAATTTCTGTGAGCGAAGACATCTTGTACCTTTCTTTAAAATCATTCTGCTATAATTTTGCTTTCTCCTCTGAACCTATGTGATACATCAGGTGCGTACAAATGGATTTTGTTATGTTGTAAAATTATTGTTCACTCTTTTCAGTATGATTTTGAAAAACAATAAAAAAATCTTTAGAAAAGGGTTATATTTTATTTTTCTTAATATTGACTTCAGCATGTAAACTGTAATTGGGCGGTTACTGGTTGTATGAATCTGGTAATTAACGCTTTGCACTTATTACAACATTTGTTTTATGTTAATCCAGAGGAATAACACTTAGAAAAAGAGAGTCAGAGAGGGAGAGATAGAGTGAGATTCAGAAAGACAGAGACAGAGAGAAAAGTTGAGAGAGAGAGAGAGAGAAAGTGATTGAGGGAATGTAATGTGAGATTGGGCAGTTTACCCACTCTCCTACTCCTAAAACTTTATCTTAGAACATACATCTTTTTACCTGGGTTAAGTGTGCGGAATGCTGAACCGTATAATGCCTTAAATAAAATCATATAAAAAATCAGAAGTTTTACTGTAAACTAAAATTAGTACAATGTCCTTATTAGTTCGAATTATTATTCCCATACATGCATTGGCCACGTTGTCAAATTCAATTATCGTTTAGTTGACTGTTTCAAAATGTCCGCTTTTGAAATAACAATTTAAAATGTATGTTGACAATGTAGTAGATGCAGAAAAAAAACTAGCGATATCCAGCGATATTCTGTTTCTTAAAATTGCTTAGCGAGACAAGGGGATGGTGGACACTTTTTTAAGTAGACTGCTAAAAACATCTACAGAAAAATAAGGCACAAAAACGTCGCTGATGACTTCCTGGAAACATCACGATAACCAAAAATCGGTCGATGGCCAGAGGAGTTGAGACTGCCTTGCCCTGGTCAGCTCTCTGCCTAATCTTGCCGAGGCAGGGGGCATCGCCCTCCCATGGACACTTGGACGATATTGGGTTATACCGATGGACAATCTAAAAACGTGCGCCCCCCCCCCCCCCCCCCCCCCCCGGGCCTCACATTCTTGTGTTTATACGTTATATATAACTATGACATCTCATTTAGCTCAAAGAAGGATTAGCAGTGACATGTAAACGTCGATAACTATGCGACATTCTTCCTACTGCTACGAACACCGGTGTCACGAAGGTTGAAATCTGTGTTTACTTATGTTCGTAGCAATTTGTTTCATTAGTAGGCGTATTTTTTGTCTATTAATAGTTAACATAATAGAGTTAGGATTTTTTTTTTTTTTTGTAAAAATTAATTTTAGAAAAGGCAAGTCAGCTCAATTGATAGTACCAGCAACTCCTAATCAGAAAGTTTGGGTTCAAATCTCGATTGAGACCCCTCTTTGTAGTCGTATCGGTTTCAGTAATGCTCTCTGCTGAGACAGAAGTTCTCTTATCACTTCTTTTTCTCTGTGTAATAGCAATTAACTTTTCCAGACGTTCAGCGTGGGATTACTCCAATAACCTTCTTTTAAACTTCTTTCTATTCATAATTCTAAACATCCTTTGTTCCCTTTTTTATTTACTTCTTGTGCGTTTTTCTTCGTCGTTGAAGCTGTTGGTTTTTCTTTTAATGCATTGTCATACATTTCTGTGAGCGAAGACATCTTGTACCTGCTATCATTTTGCGTTCTCATGTGAACCTATGTGATACATCAGGTGCTTACAAATGGATTTTGTTATGTTGTAAAAATATATTTTACTCTTTTCAGTAGGATTTTTCAGATTGAAGGTAACAAATAAATATTTAGAAAAGTTTTATATTTCATTTTTGTAAATATTGACTTCAGCATGTACACTGTGCTTGGGCGGTTACTGGTTGTATGAATCTAGTAATTAACGCTTTGCACTTATTACAACATTTGTCCTGTGTTAATCCAGAGGAATAACACGGAGTAAGAGAGATTGAGAGTCAGAGAGGGAGAGATAGAGAGAAATTCAGAAAGACAGAGACATAGAGAAAGGTTGAGAGAGAGAGAGAGAGAGAGAAAGTGATTGAGGGAGAGTAATGTGAGATTGGGCAGTTTACCCACTCTTCTACTCCTAAATCTTTATCTCAGAACATAAATCTTTTTACCTGGGTTAAGTGTGCGGAATGCTGAACCCTATAATGCATTAAAACAATCATTTAAAAAATCAGAAGTTTTACTGTAAACTGATATTAGTGCAATGTCCGTATAAGTTCGAATCATTATTCCCATACATGCATTGGCCACGTTGTCAAATTCAATTATCGTTTATTTGACTGTTTCATAATGTCCGCCTTTGAAATAACAATTTAAAATGCATGATGACAATGTAGTAGATGCAGAAAAAAAAACTAGCGATATCCAGCGATATTCTGTTTCTTAAAATTGTTGGCGAGACAAGGGGATGGTGGACAATTTTTTTAGTAGACTGCTAAAACACATACAGAAAAAGACAGCACGAAAACATCGCTGATGACTTCCTGGAAACATCACGATAACCAAATATCGGTCGATGGCCAGAGGAGTTGAGACTGCCACTGCCCTGGGAGAGGTCGGTCAGCTCTCTGCCTAATCTTGCCGAGGCAGGGGGCATCGCCCTCCCATGGACACTTGGACGATATTGGGTTATACCGATGGACAATCTAAAAAACGTGACCTCCGCCCCCCGGGCCTCATATTCTTGTGTTTATACGTTATAGCTATAACTAAGACATAAAATGAGACCCAGCACATCTCATTTAGCTCAAAGAAGGATTAGCAGTGACATCTAAACGTCGATGTCTGTGCGACATTCTTCCGACTGCTGCGAACACCTGCTTCACAAAGGTTGAAATAATTATGTGTTTTCTTATGTAAATAACATTTTTTTTCATTAATAGGCGTATTTTTGTCCATTTATAGTTACCATAATAGAATTAGGAGGTTTTCTTTTCTTTTTTTTTTTGTTAAAATTAATTTTAGAAAAGGCAAGACAGCTCAATTGATAGTGCCAACGACCCCTAATCAGAAAGTTTGGGTTCAAATCTCGATTGAGCCCACTTTTTCTAGTCGTATCGGTTTCAGTAATGCTCTCTTCTCAGACAGAAGTTCTCTTATCACTTCTTTTTCTTTGTGTAATAGCAATTAAGATTTTCAGACGTTCAGTGTCCGAGACAGTGTGCGATTCCTCTAAGGGATAGCCAAATTGGTCACGTTAGACTTAGGAACTAAACTACCAATCAAATAGCTAGCCATATACTGCATCGTAGACATGCCGAAAAAGAATGTCGGATGCTTATCACATTCCATTTATTTTTTTTATTTAATGACAATCTTGTCACGGGATTGTTGGCATTGCAAGCATGGCGAGACAAAAGTAGCTATTGAATAGCGCTAAAATAACCCCCTGCTGTTACTATGCACTGAAGGTAAACTGCATGGCTGCAGATATCAATAGTATTCATCATTCTGTATATTCGAACAGAGATATAGGAGCTGTAAACCTTTTTATGTTGTTTTTTTTATTTATGTGTTACTCAACTCATAAAAAGGTAGTCAATTCGATTTGCTATGGAATGAATAACATCGGCAAAACAATCTATGTAAATCAGTATTGTATACTATTGCATCATTTTCTTTTACAAGTGACTAAATCATATTGTTACCTGTTTCATAAGAAAGCTTAAGAAATCATGCCGGCACCATCGTATGTTCAAAGTTGTGTTTGAAATACGTTTGCGTTTTTCTTTTTACCATTCTCAGTTTACCCGAGTAACCTGCTTCACCGTCTTCTTCTATGAATAATGATTTATTGTTTCAGCCAGACATGAGATTGAATATTCATGATCACTTTTATCCTCACTAAATACCCTAGATTGCTAGAATAATTCGTTCTGCATTTAAAAGGAAATCGCATTCACTTGGAAGAATGCAGAGAAAGCAGGGAAGGCGCAGAGAGAAAGGTAGCGATAAAGAGTCCAGCATCGGAGACAGGCAAAAGGGAAAAAAAACACATTACAACCAGTTTTATTAAATTTATTCTTATTGATGTTTGATTACTAAAACATTTATAAATGTTTTAATTGGGCTTATTGGTTGTAACGAAATGTTTTTAAAATTTGACATAAAAAGAATAATTATTATTTAGAGAATTTGAAGGTATAAACCAAAAATGGCATTTTTTACGAAGTTACAAGATGTAGCCATATAAATTGAGTTCTACGCGTATAATACTAATTTATTTTATTCTTTTGCTACATAATTCACATTAAAGAATCTTCTATAATCCGATATAATCAAATCCCGTTAATGCCAATCTCTATATCTAGATTCAATAATTATGATGTCTTCAATAAAGAGAAGTGCTGACAATGTTTCCATTGGGGGTCAACAGTCAATTTAAAAAATCGGAAAACGAAACCTGGCCTTCAGAAAGCAGTAAGTATGATGAGACTAAGAATTACAAAACAATGCAAAAATCAATTATTCGAATCCGTGAAATTAAATCGCAATAATTCTCTATTCAGGTGTAATAATTTTTTATTAGTTTCAATGCTTGTTAATTTGTATCGTTCGATAATTCTTACATCTGCACTATAACTACCCGGATGTTGTTGTTTTTGTTGTTGTTGTTGTTGTTGTTGTTGTTGTTGTTGTTTGTTGTTGTTGTTTTTTTTTCGTATTGCACATTTTCACAAATTAATCTTTTATACAGCATTAAACTGTAATTGAGTAATAAATGCAGCCCTCAGATAATACGAAATTATTATGCAATCTATAACGATTTGGGGGACATGCTATATTAATGATGCATTTTTGAGTCGTCAATAGAGTTCGATGCACAGTGGCTGGTGCAAACATTACGTTAAGTATTTTTTCCGATGATAAAAGATTGTATTTTATATCTCAAAGGGCGTCGTATTTCGCATTGTAAAACAATCCAGAACGACAAAGCAATGGCTGTAATAAATGAAGGACAGTAACAGAAACACATATCTTTTAGAGCTAAATTAATACACGAAAAAAAGTTAGGGATAAGGTTCTTTCAAATGATCTCTGGTTAAAATAAAATCTTGAAAAAAAAAATAAGATCAACTTTGAATTTCAGATATACGCTGTTATCACATCAATATCTTAGCGTTCATAATCATCCCACTGACTTGATACCAATAATGCCACGAGGTAGTTTGTGAGACACTAAATGCAGTAGGACCAATCTTAAGTAGATTAAAGCTCAGGGACACAACACACAGACAGTGGTACTTGTAATGTGTGTCACTACTTACCCATTCATGTTTATTCTTTTTTTTTACCTTGAACCTCGATTTAAGGAAATCAGCATTGTACTTGGTAAATTTCGAATTGTTGTAGGAAAAAACTGAGAACCGAAAGCGACAAGCCAGAAGAGGTCACTGCTTCACAATAAGATGGCGCTATCGATCCAGATGACCCCACATTACAATGCCATCCGGAACTGGAGCGCCCATCAAGGCTGTTTCCGGCCGGAAGTGCTGTTGCGTGATACTACCCGATGTTTTGCTAGAAAACGCATTGTGCGACTTCACGCAGGATCCGTAACAACTTAGCGGCTACGTGAATGTGCGTGTCTTTTGCGAAGTGGCCGTATATCTAGCGAGGCACTTCCAAGAGTGGTGAAAATGAGAATCGAAGGTTTTTGTGAAGCCCTTGAAGTTCAAAGAGTTCAAATCGGGTCAGTCTATCCCATTTTACCGCTAGAAATATAAGGAAATTTTGTATGTGGGCTTAGATCCCTTTCCAAAAATGTTTATATACTTTATTTTGTAGTTCCAAACCTGTGATAATATACCGCTGCAGCAGCATTTATTTTTTTTACAAGTTTTCTCCCCAAAGATTTGTGAACCTATTCGATTATAGAATTGAGAAACCATAAAATAATTTGTTAAACAAGTTCAAACAAAAAGATTCTGCTTTTCATGCCAAAACCAGAGAAGCCGCGAGTATTTATATCTTTTCCTTTTCTCTAATTTAAAATATTTTAATATCATCAAAAAACAGACCATAATCATACGACCGATTTGTCTCTTTTACCAAAGCAGCTCTTTTTCAACCCTAGTATAGTCTGACGCTATATGAGCTTGTGTCACGTTCCGTTACCTAATCTGTTTACGAAGGCAATCTTGGTCTTTGAGTAAAGAAGAAAACGCCTCAATCTAAGAGAAAGATCGAAGTGCCAACCTGAGGAAATACACCTGTCTATCCTGCCCACATGTAATAAATGTTATCAAATTAATGTATCCATTTGTCTATTTATATATAAAACAGTTCTTTATTCAGTTGCATAAATTGTAATTGTTCTGCCTTTCTCGCTTTCTATTTTATAATTATTATCTATTTATTTTAATAAATATTGAGACATTATAGAAACAGTGATCCCAGAAACATCTCTTTTTGATGCAAGCACAGACTGTGCATAGGTTTTTTTTCACAAATCGTCTGTTAAATTTCTTAAATCAAAATGTAATTAAGATGATGAAAAAGCCTTTAAAACGTTCATTGTTTTGCACCCAATTACGTTACACAAAAATTAATTTGTTCTGAAAATTTTAACCTTTCGTTGCTTTTATTTTAGAAGCACCTTTTCAAAATAAGTTTTACGTTCTTTTATAGCTCTAAAACTAGACACTTGTTTTTTCGTTGTTGTTTTTTTTCGCAGGATCCTTTAAAACTTCAGACACATGCAATCTGGCGTGGCCATTCTTTTCTTTGAATATGTCTATGGAGATTCTTCCTATTCATAGTAGTTTTAACATTTTGTTATTCTCTCGTGCAGTCGCATGTCACGTTAATGCAATGTGTGGCATTGAAAGATGTGGCAACGGAAAGAGGGAATAAAAGAAAGAGAGGACAGGGGTTAAATGCTGGACTATATCACAAATTGTAAAGGACGATAGAACAACAACGGTACAATATTAGAGTCACATTAATAACTGAGTGAGATTGAAAGGCATGGTAGCTGAAGCGATCACGCAAAATACCTACATAGATTATACTAGTTTTGCTTATTTTTCGTATTCATAGGTTGCCTTGCGATAATTTTTAAACGCCATACATAACAAAGCCAGTAAGGTAGGCATCTCTAGGCAACTTTTTTTCAACAGTGAGGCAACACGATTCCTTACAAGTACACTCAGATTTATTCACCTTACTTAAATATGGGGGAAGGGGGCGAACTGATGCAAGTGACAGAGCGTTAGTTTTATAACCGTGAGATCTCTGGTTATAAACCCAGGATCGATCACCAATTTATTTTTCCGATTTCGTTCCTAACGGGTACGGTCGCTGTCGTTATCAAGTGGCCGGCTCGGACAGGGGTCATGGTACCCACGCACAGTCTCTATGTGACGGAACATAAAATTTCCAGACTTTATTCCTGAGAACCGTCTACAATATTACCTATTTAGTGCTGATGTTGAAAGCTGGGAAAGAAACTCGAACCTAAAAGTGCTAATAGGCCAGCTCAACCCATCTTTCAGTGCAGACACCTTATTGACGCAGCAATCCAATGTTTACTCAGCGAATGGGAATTTAAAGCTCGCAGACAAAATAATAGCACAATGCCTAAGAGGACAGGGCAGCTTTTTGTTCGGTGTTTTCCGACAATATACTATTGTAACCTTTTAACTCTCTCTCTCTCTCTCTCTCTCTCTCTCTCTCTCTCTCTCTCTCTCTATCTCTCTC
>RQTK01000003.1:1452971-1482913 GCA_003991915.1 Elysia chlorotica | reverse complement strand
CTCTCTCTCTCTCTCTCTCTCTCTCTCTCTCTCTCTCTCTCTCTCTCTCGTTCTCTCTGATTTTATCTGTCTCTCCCATTTTCTTCCTCTGCTTTGTGTGTAGTTTGAAGTAAAGTGTCGAAGGCGTCGATGACTCACTAACAATCAAATACACTATTCTTTTTGGCAGGTACAGATAGTTTCATATCAATTTACAAAGAGCATCAGATAACGAAGAAACACATCGCTAGCCTAGACTATAAGCCAACTATCCCATCAGTCTCTAGAGCTGGGAATTCCTCTGAACTGAACGCGACATTCTTTCCTTATGCTGCTCACCTCTAGACACAGGTTTCATTGACTTATCCAATTACAAGAATACTTGAAGGTGTTTCAGTTATCATGTCGTTAGAATAACTCCGCGGGTTGACTCCTTGTTAGGAACAGTGTAGTAGTTAACGGGTATAGATGTCGTCGCAACTTGCGTGTAAGGCACTGTTTGGTCATTTTCTGTGTTGAATTTTGTTCCCTTTCTTTAGCCGTAATCTCGTTTAAAGCCTTTTTTGGTCATTACTACACACACACACACACACACAGATACATACAGAGTTTCTACTAAATTCTGTTGTCATCAATAGTTGCAGTAACTTTTCTCTTTCCGAAACAAAAATATTATTCTTCACCTCTCTGTCTTTCAGGGGGGCGCGGTGGCCCTTGGGTTGTCAGACGTCAGTCTTGGAGCCCGTCCACAATAATTTTAAAGTATTAACCTATTGCTTAATATGTTGGACGTTAAACCAACTCAACGACTCAACAACAACTCTGTCTTTCTCCGTCTGTCTGTCTTTGTCTCTCTCTCTCTCTCTCTCTCTCTCTCTCTCTCTCTCTCTCTCTCAATTTTTTTCAGCTAACACTAGCAATGATAATGGTTTGACGTATGAAGACTATTAATTATGCGGTTTAGCTTATATGATTATATAACTCATCCTTCCAAACAAAGAAGATCACGATTCTCATGAAGTTGATTTTTCATTGGTGCTATTTTTTTTATCTTCGACAGCTTACCTCTATAAGCTTAAATCTTTTTTTTTCATCTATTTCTTCGCATCAGCACATTTTGTTTACATTTCCGATTTGTATTGATAGCAACCACAACTTTGTTTACAAAACGACTATAATCATTGTCGATTTCAAACAAGACCGTCTCAAGATTGCACAAGGCTAAAAAACTACAGCCCGACTGACAGAACTAGGGGTATCCAACATCTGCCGGGGATGACGTCATATAGGTTGGCCTTAGTATCAAACCAGCAACGCTGATCCTCCCCTACTGATGCCTCTCTCCCTCAAGCCGCGTCACCGCTCACCCCAGAGCCTGTGGGATACCCGGCGCGCTTACTTGCTGTAAATCTTGGTCTAGATTCATTTTAGATACTCTCAGACCAGTTGTCTTGGATCCTACACTGCTGCCTTCACGTCATCAGCATTCTCTGTAAGCAGTTAACCGCTCTACCGAAGTCGGGACCCGTTAGCGATTGCGTAACGGTAACGTTTTAATTATTCTTTTTTAGTCTTGATTCTGTTTGTAGCAAAAAAAAAAAAAAAAAAAAAAGGATTTCGTTTCGTAAAGTTTACTGATAACTTTGAAATGCTTAAATTCAGTAGTTGGCTGTTTCAGATTTCTTTAAATCAAAGTGGGTCATTTTTAACTTTATCCGTTGTTTTAATTAACAAGTTTAACTTCTACGAACAAAATATAAAAATGACTTTAAATTTTAGAGGCCTGTTGAAAGCATGCATTGTATTGATTTACTCTTATTATAAATTAAAGTTATAATTGTTTGAATTTGTTTATATTTTATGATAGCATCAAGAATATGTGGTATCATTATTGTGTTGTTGTTGTTTTTTTGTTAAAAGATTTTTGTAAATTTTGACGAACAATCTAAAAATGGCACCAATTGCCTAATCTTTGGTAAGGGTATAATTATAGAATCGAATTTCGAGTTAAAAAGTGCAATCGTGAACAATTGTAATACTGCACATTGCGATGCTGATATGTTTAAACAAATAAAAAAAGTATGATTTGCATCTTTCCCAAAATACGGTAAAAACGTATGTGGTATAAATTGTGGTTTTCAATTAATTGCGGGTATCTGTCTGTGCGATCTGTGGGAAAAAAGCGTGAACAACATTAATTTTTGTTTCCAACGGATTAATTTGTCTGGATGTTTCTATTATGTATGTATAGCAATACAATAGAAATTATTTGTCGTTTATCCTATTGTTATCAACTGTAGAAAGGAAAATGTTTTATTAAGTCGCTTCCATATCATAACATAAAAAGCGATTTGTTTCTTAAACATCCATGACACTTTTTTCTGGTCGAAAAAAAAAGCTTTAGTGTTACATTTGATATGTAAAGTTAGTATTTTTAAAAGCTAGTTTCATCTACATGACAATATTTTTTTATTTATGTTTCGATTTAATGTGCTGGATTGTATGATATTCTACAAAGAACACATAAAATAAACATAGAGTGAGACTAACAGATAATTAGTCTCGATTTAATAACTATTTAAATCGATTATCTATTTGCGAAAGATCAATACTTGACACAAACAATGTTTTTCAAAAATCGTCTTCTTACACCGTTTAGGATAATATAAATCAGTGCAAAATAAAGGCATCCAAACATGGTGATGACGAAAAGCTAACCTGACTTTTTTTTTTTAGAAGGTTCTCTGTGTTGCGTATTAGCAAAGTGAAAATACAACGCCGCAAGGGTTTTTACCGTCGAATACTATGTATAAAATACAGGATATTTATTACTTGCGTGTCTTCTTCAATATGGTAAACTAATAAAGATCCAAATACCAAAAGTTATATATCAGAGGGTATTGCTTGTGTGACCTTTTGAATACAACAAGGCCAGGTATCTTCATAGGTTTAATCACTTGGGATATCTAAATAAGAGCTACCTGTAACAGTATGATGTTTAGGCATGAAAGTAATAGCTTGTGGGTGACTGAGCATAGACAGGAAAGAAACGCCTAGAGTAAAAAAAAAACTCTAGAAGTAGAACGAAAGAAAGAAGCATTTACATTTGTGTGAGGAAAATGTAGAGACAATGCCATGCGTAAATTGTTTATATAAGCTTGCTATCTTACAGTCTTCTTTGGATCGGGATGGAATCGGCCTAATGTTTTTGCTTTTTCTCCAAACATTGTGGAAATGTGTTTGTGTGTATGTGTGTGTGTGTGTGTGTGTGTTTGGCTGAAAGAGAGGAAACAGAAGAGGGAGCAAGAGAGGGGAGGAAATGGGGGAGAGAAACAGACCTACGTGCAAACTGTTTAAGATGTTTATATTGATGCAGACAGATAAAAAGACAGATACGTTGAGAGAATGAAAGAGAGTGAGAGAGAGAGTGAGAGCGAGAAATAAAGAGGGAGAGGGAGAGAGGGAGAGATGTCCATGCGAAAGTTGTTGAGAGAAAAGTAAAAATATAAAAATATTGGTTAAAGATTTAAATATGAAAACATAGAAAGTGGAACAGAAAGAAAAAACAGAAAAAGAAAAAGAAATCGAAAGAGAATAGGCACTGAGAAAAAGAATACTATAAATAAAAGTATCAGGAGAGGTTAATTATATGGCTAGAAAAAGGGAATAAAGGAACCCGGTTGGGAGACAGAGAAACAGAGAGAGGCAGAGAGAGAGCGAGAGAAAAGAATACTACGTGAGATATGGACCAATATAGACGGAAATACACAAAAACATATCATTCACACTAACGGATAGATTTCTAGGATAAACATGTAGATTGCTGCTCTGTATGAGTTTTGACTACTTGATAGAAATGTAAAAACGGAGCTGGTCTCCTTTAGATTGTAACCGTCTCTCTTGCAATTCATAACATTCATCCAGCGTTTATGTTATTCATAATTATAATCTGTTGCTTTTTTAGGGGGGGGGAGGGAGGGGAGGAAACAGTTGAGCCTATTTCACATAAATTTTGACTACCTAATCTTTAAGAGCTATCGCTGACAAAAGACTTTAGCCTCCAACACGACTAAGCGCTATAACTATTCCACGAAATTGCATGTACCTCCAGCCAATTTTTTTTCCTTCTTTGCTTACAGCTTGCTGAATGTGTTCATGGTACAAGTAAATAGACTGCCTTTCGATTTTTACAACCCACTATTCAAATTGAGCACCAGCGGCTGAAACAATTATGTCCCACTCTCAGATCGCTACAGATTATTCATTAGAATAGTTCAGTACAGGCATTTTCAGAAAGAAAAAAAAAACGGAAAAAGGGTTGGAGATAAAGAGAGAATGAGAGAGAGAGACAGAGAGAGAGAGACAGAGAGAGGGAGAGAGAGAGAGAGAGAGAGAGACAGAGAGAGGGAAAGAGAGAGAGTGAGACAGAGAGACAGAGAGACAGAGAAAGAGAGAGTGGTCGTGAAAAAATTCTAAAATAGAGAGGAGGTAGATGGAAGATAGAATGTGAAACAGTTGCTAGTTATAATTATAAATTTGTAACTTTAATGTAGACCCTAATAGTATGTTCTTCTATGATAATATTTTCGGTAATAACCAAACTCGTATCTATCTGTACCACACATTCCATTTCGCTAACAAAACTGTTTTCTAATTTATATTTATCCAACTTGTTCTGCCTAAGTGATTCCTCTCAAGGAGTGGTTATCTTTGTAAAACCATGTCATGTAAATATAGCAAATATTTTGAACATTTTAAACAACGTGTTTGCCATGATGCAGAGGTCCATCAACTTTATTACCTCAAGTCATTTTTGAAGAGCAGATACTTTATAAATTCTTACGCAAAATGTTGACGAATCAGCCAACTTTTTAGCTTATCGCCTTTAACAATAGCGCATGGAATCTGAAGAAGGCCGCGAGTTTGGTTAAATGTGGCGTCTGTGATCATTTATTATGTACTGTGTTTTGCTATATCAGATTATTTCTTGATAAGATGTGTAGGATCAACACGACTTGTTTCACGGCAGATCGGCTGTTGTGCTCTTAATTATGAAATAACTCTCATTGCTATGGCAAAAATGTACGTGCATCATCATTAAACAGTGACAATAAGATACAACTAGATATTATAATATATGATATGGTAACTTTATTGATCTCAGTTGGGGACATTGCAAATAAATAATGCTGATTGACATTAAACAATGCGTACCGCAAGGAATAATCAAATAGGCCTAACATTCTAAAAACTCGCTTGTATTTACATGTTTAAAAAATTACAGATCTAAAAATGGACGCGTACTTTTATGTGAAAAACAAGTAGTCTTTTATCGCTCTGTAGCTCTTGTTTCGCTCTATTTGCCTACTTTCATATTATTTGTGCAATGGTCGAGTTGGATTCTTATTGTACGCAATGTTATATAAGGATTTTTAGAGAGCATGACTGCGGGCGAACAGAAAAGCAATCGTAGTTTTATGCCTAACTCAAGACTGACAGGTAATGCGAATGACAAAAAAAGCAAGAGATAAAAAATACCAATTGCCAATAAATCGCATCGTAAATTCCGATGTACTTTACACAAATCAGTGCATCGCAGTAGCGCATGCGCAGTTACTGTGACATGTTTATAATAGAATAAATCAAGTGCTGGCCTTGTCTAACATTTACAGTCTTGACTCTGCATAATGTAGGCAAGTAGTACATAGCAATTCCTATTCTATGCCTGAGCTCTCTTTAAACATAGCATAATTATGAACACTGGAAACTAATATGTTTAAGAATAGGTCAGAAGAACTGGCTGACTTCTAGGAGTCCATGATTCGATTCTCATCCGAAGCATCCATCTCAGTTTGAGATTATTCCTGAACTCTTAGGGACATATTAACAATAGTAAATTACTTGTCAGAGATGACAAACATTCTAACAATTCTAGTTCATGTTATTGTAATGGTTTAGAAAATTTAATATGCAATAAAAAGAATTAATATGATATAGATCTAGAATCTAACTATGAGTCTAGACTCGATCTAGATCTCGGCGCAGAGCTCTAGCTTTTGTTATACATGTAAGTAACCCCGCGGTGAAAAAAATCTACCAGCATATGGCTGCATCTGAATCAAGTATTCATAGGTTTTTGAGATGCGAACTGAAAAAAACAACTAAATTGCATCCTATGTTACGATGTGCACTAAAAAAATCTAAAGAACATCGCATTTGACGATGTGAATTTAAAAAAAAACAGTTAAAGCGCCTCGTATCCAAATTGACGCTTCATAAAAAATTAATCAAACAGACGGGGTTTGAACCTGCACCATGTATGCGTTTTAAACCACTTCGCCTTGACACGATTAGAGTAATCATGCTTACCACAAAAAACATCCTCAACTCGAGGAAGTTTCATAATGTACTTTTTTTTTTAAACTTTTTTGGTATTAATATTTTCACATCGGGTGTTATCTTTTTAAGGGAACAAGCAACTGGTTAATTTTATTTCCATCGGCAAAAAACGTAGTTCAATAATTAATTTTAAAAATGGAAACTAAAGAAACATGATCTCAAGTACAGGCATGTTATATAGATATAATCAGCTTCGCACAATACTCTAGCCCAGATAGAAAACAAAATAGCACATAATTTTAAACTGCTATATAAAATAACGTCTAAGATTTCTGCATAGTATTTAGATGGAATTAAAACAACTTTTCAAATTTTATTCAAACAGCTATTCCATTTTTTTCAATGTCAGTACAGTTTTTGTTGTGATAGTCAAAAATAAACTTTAAATATTGCAATAATGTTGATGTTACTTTTTTTTAAAATCGCACATAATTTAAAATGACTCAATTTCGGCAGTTAATAAATTTCAACAAAAATTTATAGTTTGCCTGTTTGTAACAAAATTATTTTGCACCTAGTGACGACGCTCATCAAAACACGGCCTCACTTCTAGAAAACACAAATATTGACATGTAAAAGGGTTATTAAAGTGTGCCCCTGGTTGTTGGATTTTTATTGTTTTTTGTTGTTTTGATGGGCTTTTTTTCAAATTGAAAAGTGAAGAAGCAAAAAAGACACGTATTAATTTATGTTTTTAAATGCTAACTATGCAAGAAACAAAAGCAAGCAAAACAAACAGACGATAAGACTTAGATGCAATTGACATTTATTTCGTTGTCTTTTCTCTCCCGTTCCTACTCAATCTTGGACACATTGAGAACTGAAATCCTTACGTCTAAAAGTTTGCTAGTGGAATATATAAATATTAGACTTTGAAAGAAATCTAAGACAAAATGCATACATTTTCATTTTAAAATCTGTCGGTTTTGTGTTTGAAATCGGATGCTGATTTTTTCCATTTTTCATCTTCGTAACAATATCCACGACAAAGAAAACAACTCCATTTTTTATCGCAGTAGATGGAAAAAAGAATGAAATTCAGAGACACTATGGAGATTATTGTAATTTATTCCGCACCCTTAGAAACAACACTGTCCAGAATTCCTGTTATCTTTCAATGTCCCTAGACTGGTCACGCAAGATCAATTAGAAAGAATTTAAGAGTACAGCACTCTTGCATATATTTTGTTTAACCAAAAACCAAATAAATATATTCAATGTTGCAGCTCCGAACTTGTTCTAGTTGTAGAGTGGCTGAAAGGTTAGGACGGCGAGGAGATAAAGGTATCGTTGAAAACCGGCAAGTAGATGGAAGAAAGGGAGGAGGAAAAGGGGAGAAATACCATGGCCCAAGTCAAAAGCAAAGAAAAAGTTCAGAACTGGACGCTGAATGCGAAGAGCCAATGAAAGTACAATCTAGAGCGCAAAAAGAAAAAAAAATGACCTGAGAATTGCAGAGAGGATAAACGCACTGTATAAGTTAAAAACGCCAAGCAAGAAAAAATCAACAATTAAAAACAGAGAAAAAGTAGTTTAAGACACGCATTACTCGATTAAATTTTGGGTGATGGGTTCTATAAGGCTTAGCTGGCTGTTACATCTTACTCCGAGAAGTCAAGGTGACCTAAAAAGATATCCCAAGAAAGGATATTGAAGATAACACTTACATCTTGACTTTTTCTCAGTTTTTCGAACGGACATGTATGGTTGTTCTTTTTGTTGTGTTTTGTTGTTGTTGTTGTTGTTTTGTTTTTGTTTTTGGTTGGCTTACTGCGTTTCTTCAATTTAATTTGCGAAATTTTAAGTTGTTCAAGAGGTCAAAAACATCATGGGAGAGTGTCCAAATGGAAAGCTTTTTTTAGGGAAAAAGGGGGGGGGAACTAGATGTCTAGATGTCTAGATCCAGTCAAAGATGAAATGATGCTGTTACTTTTTGCTGTCTTCGTGAGTGATAGTTTTCTGAGAGCCAGAGTGTACAGTTCGAAATACACTTCAGTCTAGACTATTCATTTCTAAAAGGACCAAGGTACATTAAGCAGAGAGTCTCTGGTATTGAATTGATTGGGGTTCCAATGTGATAATAATGGCACGAGGATTTGTAGCTTCATTGTTGGGTTTTTTGAACTTTCTACACTAAAAAAGCGTATTCCTTTTTTCTGTAGTTTTCTTTTATTTAGTTTCTTCTCATTCCATGATCTTCTTCCAATTCACTTTATTTCTTCATCTCGATCATGATCCGATCTCATTTTAGTTCTCAGACCTTTCTTTCCTAATTATTATCGTGTATTTTCATACCCCCATTGTTGTATCTTAAACCCTTTTCTTTGTTAATTCCCTTTTCACACAACCCATCTAAGTTGGGTTTTTTTTTAACGATTATGGATTCAAAAGCAATTGAATAAAGTCTTGATATTCCAATGATTATTTATAATACTGGCATCTCCCACTCTTTATCGAGGAATTTATTAATAGAAATCCCGCCTATTTGTGGGTATTTCATTTTGATTGCACCAGTTTACATGCATTATGTACTTGTTGACAATGAGATTAATTGTTATTAAGTAGTGAACGTGGCAACAGCTGTTTACACCCTGCTGGAGCAACACAAACAAGAGAAATATCAATAGCTCGTATTTTATCTCATGGGACGAGTCAACGTTACGTTAGGATGACTCAACAGCGTGGTAAACAGCGCAAAAACCCGGCCCAGGTTATAGAGCGGTTCGACACTGGGATGTGATTACTTGAAGTCATCTATAATAACAAAGTGACTTGGTATCACGCCTAAGTTATGAGGTTTTTTAATCATTTTACTTTTTATGAAATAGATATTGGGGTTATCAATTCAAGTCGACTGGAGTTAGGTTTTGCACAATCTTTTAACATGTTAAAGGAAATGAAAAAAACATAGGCATTCTTCATAGAAAGAATTAATAAGAAGAACCAGTTCTATTTTAAACATTTTCAGGATGATGCCTAGATTACTTTTATAAAGTGTAAAATTCGAATATGTCGATTCCGTTATAAAGGTTCGTGGTAAACAATTGAGGCAGGTGTGGATTGAAGTTGATAGGTAAGTATTTTATCCTTTCTTTATATTGTATGGAAACCACTTCTAGATTGTATGACTCTTTTCAAAATCCATTTGCGCTTAAGCAAAAACAAATTTCGATAAGATATAACGCTGTCTCATAATTAGTTAATTTTGCTATCTAGCTTTAAAACATGCGTGGTCAAATAATTATGTCCATCTATAGCATTTATACTTACTTATTTATCAGTGATGAAAATACACCAAAATAAGAGTTTGGGGCAATTGGAAATATTACAAAATCAGATTTCACGCTATGGATCTGTGTATCTATCTATCTGCCTGTCTGTTATTTGAATGTCCATGTGTATGTCTGCCTGCATCTGTTCCCCCTCTCTCCTTCTCTCTCTCTTTATCTGATAAAGAAAACAAGAAAGTCAAGATGTTTCAGAACCAAAGATTATTTACGATATAATTTGATATCAATTACTTAATGAACCTTAGGTTATTGTAGTAAACCTTCAGTCGGTTAAGGTGATATTTCTAGTACTATAGTAGATACGTTGAAAAAAAGAGTAATTTGAATTTCAAAGTATTTGGTATAATTATTATGACTTTTTAATCAGTAAAGAAGTAACTTTTTTAATAGAATAAAGAGAAGTTAAAACATAAACGTACGTTTTAATCCTTATTAAATCTTTTCTTGTTAGTTTATTTCAATTACCATCTGTACATATTATACATAATGCAAATTCATCCACCGGACTCAGAGAATAGTAGAGAAACAACCCGCATGTAAACCATGCTCAAAAGCTTAGACTTAGTTGGTTCATTTAAGTTTTAACATGTAACATGATGTCAGACATTTATACTGAATATGTGCTTTTTAAGACTAGTCATCTCGCTTTTTTCATTCATTCAAAAATTCTTGATTTGTTTTTAATTTATCTATATGAACATTTTTTTAATAAACTAAGCATAAAATCTATCATACTAGCATAATTAATATTCATTGGAATCTAATGCTGATGGTAGAATATGTTAAAACCCCATTGTTTTCCATAATTTAACTTGTACTACTAAACTTTTTAAAATGTTATTATACATGCTAGTTGAGTATCGACGAAATTCGTGGGCATTGTGGGATGGGCAAAGCTGAAGGATTACAGACTGATTCTGATTCTGAACATAGATCTAAATCTAGGATCCAGATTCCACACATGTTTGAGCTTTTTAACGTTTATTATAAACCAAACTTAAATTGATTCTAAACGTTGATCTAGAGTCCAGATTTTAAATTTGGGTAAGCACTGCGCGCTCAACGTTTACGTGTATTTTGATCAGCTAACTTTCGATTTTTTGTTGTTGTTGAAGGAAGGGGATGAAGCAGTTGTATATATTCGTATTTTTAAATAACTCTTTTGTTTTATAAATTCGTTGGTTTGAGTGAATTATGGTGAAATGAAACATTTTTCGTCAATATAAATGTAGCCATGCAAATCTACACTTAAAGTCAATAAAATAATAATAAGGCCGTGATAATAATCGAATTTATACAGCGACTTCGCTGCAATTGTTATGCGTAAAACTAAAAACAGTGCAGACCAGTAAAAAGCGATGTTTGTTAAACATTCTACCACGTTTAGGTGAACAGACGCATTTGTTTAGTCTCTTTTTTTTTCCAAGATTCGAATTATATCGGCGCTTGAGATAGGATCGCATGTTAAGTAATTTTCATGGGGCCGGGGGTGTTTTATGAGGGCTCAAAAGCAATTGGCTAGAATGATGGTATGTGACCTTTGAATTAGATGAATGCGGAGAGGAGCTAGATTTTGGTGTATAGGATCAAAGAGATTTGAAGGGCTAACACCCATCACGATCAGCTGAAGTTAGTCCTCTATGGGGGTTAAACATAAAAGGTAGAGAGCTTACCTTTCACGCGAGTTTTTGTGTACTTTTTTGTTTACTTAACATTGAGACGGAAGAACCAAAAGCATTGTTCAGTCGATAGAGCGTATGGCTTACAGTGTTCGTGTTTCTAATCACGGTCTGAGGAGAGCCTTATAATTCTTGTGATTACATCCACCTAGATTGTAATAAAAGCGCATAGATTAATAGATGGCTCTTGTTCTAAAACATGTCATTTTTTGTCTTTGCCTACGCAAAGCAAAATGACAAAACATGACACACAAATTTACATCGGAAAAGACTGGTTCAATCTGACAAAGATGCTTATTGAGAAGAAAAAAATAGTATTCAAACTTGCCACTTTCAAAGTGTTGGTTCAGTGATACAAAGCAATGTTCTTTTTTCATTTTGCCTATTACTGATATCCCCGCATCATTTTAATTCTACTTATTACAATTTCACAGTAAATTGGTAGAACATAATATTTTTTTACTCGAATCTTTTTAGACAGACTTTCCATGTAACAAACATAGATCCTTTCGCTTCATCAATCTAATCGTATTATTAACAAGGCATTCCTCCAATTTTATAGGAAAGCATACAGTTGGGTAGCATAGATCTAGTTATATTCTGAGCAGTAAGCAGTGACCTGATTTTCGTGACATTTTTGGTACGTGTTTGTCGGCGCCTGAATAATTTACTATGTTAGGGAAACACGGAGACAAAGGGGGTGGGGGAGGCATTGAATATAAAGTTATTGCACTGCAAAGTAAAACCTTAAATGTGATAAAATATTCTGGACAACGTGAAAATAGAATAAAGAGAATGGTGAAGAGTGATTTAGAATGATACACAACAGGAGGAAAATAGAAAGACAGGCACAACAATAATTATGAATGGCTATAATTGATATAATAGACACAGCTCGAGATAAATAAAAAAAGGAAGAGGCTACTATAATGGGCCATGCGAACTGTAATATTGAAGGATATGCATAAAAGAGATAAGAGAATATTTATTTTATAACCGAGGCCATTTCAAATATATAGAAAGACGTTTTACCAAACAATAAACCGATATTAAACATCCGGAGTTAATATATTTTGCATACAATTTAACAAGAGAGCTTTTTTATTTATATATATAAACTAAAGAACGATGTAAACAACCGTTCGCATAATTTCTTAGTAATATGTAAAGATAAAGCAGGGAAGGATGGCACCCAAGGTTCCTGAATGTATCACTCCAGGCGGGACCCGCGACTGGCCTTCCTTGCCTCTCTGCTCACATCATGCATATAAATGAAGGCACGGGAGACGGATCAGGGACAGACAAAGTAACAGCTTTAGGAAGTGTAGAATTCCTGTGGACTTCGATATGGGCACAATGTTCTTCCCCCTTTTTTGTCTGGTTCTGATTGAGCCTGTTTGTCCCTGTCTGAGGTCCATGTATTTGTCTTGTTCACTGACTCTTTCTTTCCCTCTGTCTGTCTGTCTTTGTCCGTCTCTGTCTTGGTCTCTCTCTAGCTCTATCTATCTCTTCGTCTTTGTTTCTGTTTTTATTGTTCGGTTCTGCTTAGTATTTTTCACACTGAATCACATTACGAGTTATGATAAATTGATGTCATGTATAAGCAAAGAAGGAGAACTAACACTCACAGAGAGAAAAAAAGCTATTTTATGTTTTCAATATTAAAAAAGAATACATGTTCTATAAACGTGTCATAAATTTAAATTTGATGCTTTTTATCAAAGGCACAGACGATAAAACAGGCGGTGGGTTCAAGTACGCACATCACATTTGACTTTTGTTGCGTCATATAATCATAGTGAAATAATGGATGATACAATTTCAAAGCTTTTTTTATGAATAATTAGTAGAGGTACAGTTCTACGAACGGGATTGAGAATTTCATCTTACCTTACTTTGTCAAGATCTCAGGATAAACAACATTGACAGTGGTGTTGTCTTTCTTTGGCTCGAATATATTAGAATCATATTCTAGGGTCTAGATCTTGATACCTAAAAGCTCGATTTTGAGGCGGTGTATTATTTCTTGGTCTCGCTCTAGAATCTATAGGCTAGATCTAATCTACCTCTGTCTAGATCGAGATCTTTACTCTAGATTTAGGTCTAATCTAGATTTTGCATTTTAAAATTTATTTTGAAATTTGTCTGTTGATATCATAAAAGAGCTTTCTGGAACGACGGCTTTAGATTTAGTCCTAACCGGTATTTTCCGTACCGGAAATAATTCGCATGTCGATATCTTTTTCGCAGAGTAATGAAATAAACATGTTGCCTTTTTATTTGCTAAAATCAATCGTTTTACCAAAAAAATATTATTGCCGTCGATAACATTGTACCAAATTCCAGGGTTCTAGATGGTGTATTTTGCCCGTGATGCGTGGCAGAAAAATTTTCCACCATCAATTATTAATATTGATTATGGGGTCGCGATAATTAAACAAAAAACTCACTCAAAATCGAAAAACATTAGTGGACATTCCTTTATAATACTCTCATGGTATATGTCTGGATCAATTTGTGTGCTCTATCGTCTGCTTCGAGTGCATTAATTTCAAATCACATTTCTTTCATAAGTATAAATGATGTTTATAGCTTTTACGAGTTGCCTCGACAGCGAAATTTGCATTATTCTTTATCGAGGACGACCTGAAACTGCATTGCACTATTTTCCTCTTGGTACCATCGTTGCTAAAAATTCATAAAATGTCCAGCAGATGTAGACAAAGGTAACAGAGACAAGGATGACGAGATATTATTTTGTGTCTCGACTTCATATTTTTTTTATTAATGAATATGGCGTCTAATGTCTGAAAAGATAAAAAACAAAGGTTTATCAGTTTAAAGTTTCTTCTCCGGGTACGGAGTTTAAAGGGCATTGCGTAAGAATCCCACAACATCTCTCCCACGCAGTCAACTTTAATTCATCTCAGTCCCGATTAATATGAAAACAATTTTTCATTTTAATAACAGAATTATTCGACAACAAACATTAGCTCCAAGAAATTTGTCATCTTTTGCACAGCAATGGAATTGCAATAAATGAACTATACAATATGTCGCGATGCATGATAAATAAAAAAAAAAGTATTCATAGTATAGCTGTACAAATATCAAACAATACAAAACACACAAAGTCAATAAAAGAGAGAGAGAGAGAGAGAGAGAGAGAGAGAGAGAGAGAGAGAGAGATTGAGAGAGAGATTGAGAGAGAGAAAGAGAAAGAGAGAGAGGGGGATCAATATGAACAATGGCTTGTAGCTTTCAATAAATCTATTTTCAGTTAGAGATAAGTCTATAGATTTTTTTTAAATTACAATAACTACATCTGAAATAAACTATGTGAATCAGTTATTTGTCATGAAAACGTAATTAGTCTGTGTTTTAGCCTATCTCTTGACAACGCGTTCGCGAAATGAGTCATTAGATGCAAGCTTTTCCGGCTCATAAAATTATGTATAATCTGCTAATTAAGTGCACGTACTTTGAGGAAACCGCATCTTTGTTTTATAATCTCCCACTCAGTGCTTCAATTTATTGTAAACCTCTCGTACCGTTCTATGGAAGAAGAGAAAAAGAACACGAAATTTAGTGCGGTTAATCCCAGTTTCATCCCCCTCCACCCTAAGAGCTTTATTTTCCGCCAGTCCCATGCCCAGCTGGACGGTATGAAATCAATAAGCCTTGCGCTTCATAAAAGCTCGCTTAAAGGTCAACTGCGATAACCGGGAGAGCATCTGAGATTTGTATGTGGGTGGCTGGTCAGACAGAGCCCAGGTTTGGTTACACTTCGTCTTCATGTCATTTAGCTGCGCATAAGGAGCAAAACATATTAATTTTTATCGAGGCAGCTATAAATGAGATGTTCTTTTTTACTTCCTTTGTAATTTCAAGCTCTAACTTGTTGGATGTGCTTTATTACTTGCGTTGTGAGCTTTTGGTAATTAATTGTGAATTCTGTCCGCTTGGCGCTTGTGCTATATATGCCTTTTCACTTTCCTATGTTTTATAAGTTGCTCTCTTTCCCTCTCTGTTTATTTAGTCCCTCTCTTTATCCCCCTTTCATCCCCTCTATCTCTCCTATCTCTCCTCTCTCTCCATCTCTCTTCGTCTCTTCCTGTCTCTCTCTCTCTCTCCTTCCATTTATTTTTATTTTTAGGATCTCCTTCTCGTGCTTCATCTGTCTATACTTGCTTCCCAGAACAGGAATGTGTTTTTATATCTCGATGTAATCGAACCTGACCGACCAAGAAATGAACGTTTCTCCGAAACTTCGATCCAAGAATAAAATAAAGTGAAAGAAAACTGTTGCAAACATTACAGCTCCCGTTTAATAAAACAACTGGATAACATTACTACAACATTGCTTTTCCGTGGTTGGGGTAGGTGAGAGTATTTATCCTGCACCAGGAATTTTTAATTCCTAAATTTACCTGGTTACTCACAGTGCGCCTGATCTTGCGGTAAAGCGCCTTGGGAAATCAACAAGACCACATCGCTCATAAGCAGAAGTTAAATGAAGAGTTTAAATTAAAAAAGGAAGAAAATTCAAAGTTCAGATTCGATAGAGTGCCGATTATTGAATCCATATTCCTTCTTTTGTTGTTATTATTATTGCTTGAAGTTTTTCAGATACCGCACTTAACTCTCATGTTCAGGAATACTGGTTTAATATTAGAGTACTCCGAAGTCCGACCGTGTTATCCCTCGCCTTGCCAATACAACATCCAATATAACGCTATCAGGGAACAAACCTTATCAGTTTTGTCCAACGCAGCAGGATCGTATCACTGTGCAAAGAAACGAAAAACTGATCTTGCGCCGACTCTGTGAGAAAGTAAAGTAAAACTAACGCCAGGAATAACCATAGAATGAGGAGAATGTTTATTTAGGTCTGCAGAGTAGTTATTATATCCCTACTGAATGAATATTTAACTTTTGTACACTTCTTTTAACTGCATAGGAAACATGCTAGGATTTTTTAATACTGGGTTGTTGTTTTTTTCGATCATGTGGTTGCTGTTTGTTTCTTTGTATTATTTTTTTTTTGTAGGGAGATGTGGTAGGGGGAGGAATGAAAAGAGGGTGCTGCCAATCGCTTTTGCTGAATCCATCATCTGAGTTAATTTTTAGTGGTGTTGATAAACTCTCTCTCTCTATCTATCTATCTCTATGTCTCTGTCTCCCTCTATCTCTATCTCTCTCTTTCTCTCTCTTTGCCCCTCCCTCCCTTTCTTTATATAAAACGGACAAAAACGTATCCAAAATCCAGGTTTAAGGTCCACCTTAACATCGATATGCACTTTATTGGCATTGAGTGATTTATCCTTTATTCCAATATTAAAACATGCATGGAGCATTTCTCCCACTAAGTATTGTATCTGCGATAATTAAACTGGTGAAGGCATGTACTTATTTCCATAGGACTCCTCAGTAAAAAAAAAGACTGAGATTAATGGGAGTTCCATGATCAGTCTGAAGATATTGTGCATCCGATTGGCAAAATCTAATTTGCTTGCAAATGGCTTTTGCAGATTTCATAGCTCTCGGAAATGGAACGGGCGGTGCACTTGTGTCGGGTGAGCGTTCTTGTATAATTGCCAGCTCGCCTTCTTTCGGCGCTCGCTTCACGAGGGCTGTGGGTAAGTGATAGAGGAACTCCGGAAACAGGGAGATGCAGGCATGCCATTATAAAGTTAGGGAGAAATATTATCTGTAGTTAGGAGAGCAAGATTGCCCTATCAATCAAGGATATTTTTGACGAAAGAGTAACACATTGAATATGAATTATTGGAAATGACATCCTTATAGATGCGTATAAGGTTGTTTAAATATGTAGCCTATAGAACTTCTTAAAGCAATATACCCAGGGTTAAAAATAAAAAAAATATATGAAAATTGTACGAATACCTCGTTTCATTGGTCAATTTTTTTCACTGAAATATAACTAATACTTGGAAAAAACCTTATTTAAAATTGGATTGTCTCGTTATATTATAACTGTATTTTAATAATAAAGGCACAGAGGCTAAAACAAAGCACTTAGAAACACTTTTTAATATCATATACAAAAACCTTTTAGCTTTGAGGTTTGTTTTTTCCACAATTAAGTATAGACTTGAAAGAGAAAATAAAATAAAATTTCCATAACGCATTCAAAGCAATACGGCGTGTGTTTGTTTACGGGTAAGAAATTACGTGTTTTGCCAGACCTTTAAACAAATTATTGCTGGCTTGCGGAAATCCTAAATCTAAAGCGTGATATGCTAATACCAATCCTTTTTTAGTTTCATGAAGTATGACAGTCTCATCCAGGTCTTAGTTTGTCTTAACAAATTGCTTAGCATGTTTATTGATTTGTGTTGTTGTTGATTGTATTTTTTGTGCAGAACAAGTTTCAACAATATTAAACGTAATAAGTAAAGTACCCATAAATTTACCCTAAACCCCCCCCCCCCCCCCCCCCCCCCCCCACTGAATAATTTGTTGTCACTGAATAGTCCTATGGGGTGCTTAAACTTCGACCAAGAGGTTTTAATCTGAATTTATTCATGTAAAGCATTGCTTTAATACCCTTCGTGGTGGACGAAGTTTGGTGGGTTGTTTTTTTTTAATTAACACAAATCTAAAACAACAGGCATCCTTTTATGAAGAGAAGTTATGAGAAGGGTCTTTAATTTTAAACTGTATTTTAATGAAATTTTAAATTATATATGAGATAGTGGTTTTGGACCTACTTTTTGCAAATGTTACCTTCCAATTTTTTTTAAATATAAAATAGACATGTTGATTTGTCATAAAGATAGAACAAAGAGCAAAACTGTGAGATTCTCTTTTCCTTTACAATGCTCATAAAGTGGGTGCAAGATCATTTGTGTAAATCGCTGACGAAATTCTAGTTATTGGTCATAGAATAAAATTGCTCAAATACTCTTGTTGCTGTAAGATTGGCAGATTCAATCATGACGTTTTAATGCACTTGCGACTGTCTCAACTCTCAACCCACATAACGACTTATCGCATTATTAGCACATGGAACTGGAAATAGTTGAGCAATTTTATTCTATGACCAATAACTAGAATTTCGTCAGCGATTTACACAAATGATCTTGCACCCACTTTATGAGCATTGTAAAGGAAAAGAGAATCTCACAGTTTTGCTCTTTGTTCTATCTTTATGACAAATCAACATGTCTATTTTATTAAAAAAAAAAAAAATGGAAGGTAACGTTTGCAAAAAGTAGGTCCAAAACCACTATCTCATATATAATTTAAAATTTCATTAAAATACAGTTTAAAATTAAAGACCCTTCTCATAACTTCTCTTCGTAAAAGGATGCCTGTTGTTTTAGATTTGTGTTAATTAAAAAAAAACAACCCACCAAACTTCGTCCACCACGAAGGGTATTAAAGCAATGCTTTACATGAATAAAGTCAGATTAAAACCTCTTGGTCGAAGTTTAAGCACCCCATAGGACTATTCAGTGACAACAAATGGGATTTGATTAGGGGGGGGGGGGGGGGGGTTTAGGGTAAATTTATGGGTACTTTACTTATTACGTTTAATATTGTTGAAACTTGTTCTGCACAAAAAATACAATCAACAACAACACAAATCAATAAACATGCTAAGCAATTTGTTAAGACAAACTAAGACCTGGATGAGACTGTCATACTTCATGAAACTAAAAAAGGATTGGTATTAGCATATCACGCTTTAGATTTAGGATTTCCGCAAGCCAGCAATAATTTGTTTAAAGGTCTGGCAAAACACGTAATTTCTTACCCGTAAACAAACACACGCCGTATTGCTTTGAATGCGTTATGGAAATTTTATTTTATTTTCTCTTTCAAGTCTATACTTAATTGTGGAAAAAACAAACCTCAAAGCTAAAAGGTTTTTGTATATGATATTAAAAAGTGTTTCTAAGTGCTTTGTTTTAGCCTCTGTGCCTTTATTATTAAAATACAGTTATAATATAACGAGACAATCCAATTTTAAATAAGGTTTTTTCCAAGTATTAGTTATATTTCAGTGAAAAAAATTGACCAATGAAACGAGGTATTCGTACAATTTTCATATATTTTTTTTATTTTTAACCCTGGGTATATTGCTTTAAGAAGTTCTATATTCGCCTTCTTTCGGCGCTCGCTTCACGAGGGCTGTGGGTAAGTGATAGAGGAACTCCGGAAACAGGGAGATGCAGGCATGCCATTATAAAGTTAGGGAGAAATATTATCTGTAGTTAGGAGAGCAAGATTGCCCTATCAATCAAGGATATTTTTGACGGAAGAGTAACACGTTGAATATGAATTATTGGAAATGACATCCTTATAGATGCGTATAAGGTTGTTTAAATATGTAGCCAACATAACTTCTTAAGGCAATATACCCAGGGTTTAAAAAAAAAAATGAAAATTGTACGAATACCTCGTTTCAATGTTCAATTTTTTTTCACTGAAATATAGCTATTACTCTTGAGGAAAAAAAAAACTAAATTAAATATGTCATTGTCTCGTTATATTTCATCTGTATTTTAATAATAAAGGCCCATGGGCTGAAGCAAAGCTAGAAACACTTTTTTAATATCATCTACAAAAACCTTTTGGCTTTGAGGTTTGTGTTTTCCATAATTAAGTATAGAATTGAAAGAAAAAATAAAATACTATTTCCATAACACACTCGAAGAAATACGGAGTGTGTTTACGGGTAAGAAGTTATGTGTTTTGCCAGACCATTAAACAAATTAATGCTGGCTTGCGGAAATCCTAAATCTAAAGCGTGATATGCTAATACCAATCCTTTTTTAGATTTATGAAGTATGATGGTCTCATCCAGGTCTTAGTTTTCTAAACAAATTGCTTAGTATGTTTTGTTGTTTTTGTTTTGGTGTTGTTTGTTTTTTAGCAGAACAAGTTTCAACAATATTAAACGTACTAAGTAAAATATCCATAAATTGACCCTAATCAAATCCCACTATTATTGTCACTGAATAGTCCTATGGGGTGCTCAAGCTTCAAACAAGAGGTTTTAATCTGAATGTATTCAAGGTTTATCATGTAAAGCATTGCTTTAATACCCTTCGTGGTGGACGAAGTTTGGTGGGGGTTTTTTAATTAACAAAAAACAAAAACAGCAGGCATCCTTTTATGAAGAGAAATTATGCGAAGGGTCTTTAATTTTAAACTGTATTTTAATGAAATTTTAAATTATATATGAGATAGTGGTTTTGGACATACTTTTTGCAAATGTTACCTTCCAATTTTTTAAAAATAAAATAGACATGTTGATTTGTCATAAAGATAAAACAAAGAGCAAAACTGTGAGATCCTTCTTTCCTTTGCAATGCGCATAAAGTGGGTGCAAAATCATTTGTGTAAATGCCTGACGAAGTTCTAGTTATTGGTCATAGAATAGTTTTGCTCAACTATTTTCAGTTCCATGTGCTAATTATGCGATAAGTCGTTGTGAGGGTTGAGAGTTGAGACAGTCGCAAGTGCATTAAAACGTCATGATTGAATCTGCCAATTTTACTGCAACAAGAGTATTGTTGCGCATTTCCTATAATGTTTTGGTTAAAAATCTCTACCTTGGCGGCTGGTCAGTTTGGCAGGTCTCTATAATGCTGAGACCCCCTTGGTGAGTTATCAGCACGATGTTGTTCATAATAAAACTAATTGTCAAACGTGAACATACCAGTAGAACTCGATGACCTGTGATATTGAAGTATTGAGTACGCTTGTGCGACATTTCTTTATTTTCTAAACAGAGGAATTATTTATGAGAGAGTGAGCACACCGTTTGAATTGAACTGCGCATAAAAAGGGTAGCAGAGGTCTATTCAATTCATTATAATTTCACTATCACAGTTAGGGAACGATGATACCCAAGAAATATTATCTTCTCTACACCCAGCCTCCACATAAAAAACGTAAAGAATGCTACATGTATTTGTTTCTTTTACTTGCAAACAAACGGCATCTTTGGATCTATTCTCAAAAGACTTTCAAAGTATACATGTTATATAGGCGTTATAACACATTGCATAGGGGACAAGGTGGCCATTCGAAGAGCGCTTGACTCCTAAACGAGAAGTCTGTGGATAGATCATCTTTTTTTTGAGTAGGTGTCAGTATAACTACAAGGCCTTCAGAGAAACATTTGTGGGCTGCAATAGTATAGGCCAAATAGTAGCGGCTATAGTGTATCGTAAACGGAGACAAGGGCATCTTGTGAGATGGGAATCTCTGAGTCGGGCCTGCTCCATGTTTATATATAGCTCTATATAGTGGTCGACTCCATGCCCAACATCGTAGATTGAAGCCATAAGTAAGAAAAATATAAAAATGTGGAACCTAGACAAAGACGTTAGGTGGAAGTAAAGATGAAGAGAATAATAGCGGTGCTAGAAATAAAACATAGCTATAAAATGTATTGCCTGCTCTATCTTTATGACATCTTTCTCCTTCTCCCCGCTACCTTCTCTCTATATATATATATATGTTTGTGTGTGTGTGTGTGTTTCTCTGGAGTTTTTTATCTCAATATTTTATCATTACCTTTCTTTAATATTCCGTACAAACTTTTTTCAACATTTCATGATTTGTCAGTACTTTCTAAAAAATTTTTCGATTAATCTCATGATGTTTTAAGTCTTTAGAAATATTGTAGGAGGAGGCGAAAAGCCACATAGCTGTGAGTCAATCACCAACGATGTTTTTGGGTTAGGACTTCGTCTCCTCGAACATACATGTCAGCTACAGTGAGTGTCTTGATTTGTTTTTATTAAGGACGAATATCTTCATGATAATAGTGTGTTCCTTTGTTGATGTCTGTATAATCGAATATGAATGGCTATAAATCTTCGTCTACCCCGGTCCATGGGTGGCATCGCCTCTCGTTCTCTCTTCTATATGGGCCACTGGTATTTTATCTCCAGCTTTGCCAATAAATACGCCGGCAGCGTCGGACATGGTTTTTTCACGGTTGTACAGGTAGGCACCTTGTGAATAATAGGTGATGCTTACTCATTTTGCCGGTAAAAGAAAAACGTTTTGATGTGCGTAATTATCCTTTTGTAAGGTGTATTGATTTTGGAAATAAAAAATGTTCGACAGTAGTTATTTCTCTTGATTACAATGCAATTTTTTTTCTTACTTTAAATTGAGACTTTCACTGACAAGGAAGGAGATACCGCTTGTCGGTACATCATCCCAACTTAAGCATCTTGATTGTAAGGATGTAGTTATCAATGGTGAAGGAATTCCTCGATCACCGGAAATTAACAATCTAGGTGACAGTTTTAATTTTTTGTTAATATGGAAAAGACTCGTTCTCACATTAAAAATAATGTATCTGGTGCTGAGAAAAAGTAGCAATTTGAGATCACTTTTTTATGAAGAGGCCACCAAAAACGTGTATTGTTTTTTATTATCCTCCAAATTGATAAAAATTGGTTATAAGATAGCAATGCTGACATACAAAAACCTGAAAGATCCACTTTTCCATCTTTCTTAGAAGAACTTCTCAAAATCTCAAGTCCTGTCATGTAGAATACTATAGTTCAACACAATCTGGCTTAGCCACAAGAGTTTCTTTCTTTTTCAATAGAGCTAAACATGCTTTTAACATCATTCATTGATTTCATGAATTTTTCAAAAAGAAGTTATTATGAACTCATAAAAGTGGTCAAAATACTGTTATTTTCGATTTTCCACTTTTAACACCATTTGTTTACAAACTCTTTATCCTATCACCTTTTATTTGCTTTACTTTAGCATGACTCCATGTGTATCGGTGTGATTTTTCTCAAACCCGCAGTTGCGAATACCAAGTTACCAAGTGAGAAAATTTAAAACCCTCAAAATATTATCCACATCCCCTGCTTAAGGCTTTAAAAAACAGTATAATAATTTATGGATTTGTTTTCCTTCTAAAGTGTGTTGATTTCAAAATACGATTTATCAATGATTCTTTGTATGTTGGTATAAGTGTGTTTTTTGAGCTTGGTTACGATTATGAGTATAAGAATATACATTATAATTTTATCCAATTCTAACTAAAGCTTTATATAGATCTTTAGATCTTTAGCCATAACCGAGTGCTTTGACCTATTTTTTTCGCACCAAACCAAAAGCGTTACATTTTCTATTCTTACAGTGACAATCTCTAAAGTAGATTAATGTTACATTGTATCACAATGGGAAACCAGAATAGCTCCTCGATCGAAGAGCGATTTCATTCTGTAATTGCAATTCTAGTGCCATTTAAAGATCGCGTTCGATACTATCTCCGCTTAATGGTGCTGGAACGCATTCGCCCTTTGGGTTAAGGACTTCTCATTAAAAGACAATGTTATGTCTGTTTTGGGATTTCTCCGTTTTCACGACAAGTCATTGACCCTTTCTTTTTGTCTTAATTACGTTGTGTGCGGGAGGCGTGAGGTAAACCACAACATTATACTGCCACTGTTCTCCAGAGAATGAAAAATTCTCTTGGTTATCAAAGAATCGAGAGCGCTTGTATAAAGCCTATCTAAATATAAACAATATTAGCCCTTTTAAGTTTAGAGGCATGGTGATATATTTGTATTAGAATTGGATATATCCCTTACGAATTAACCGTTTTAGGCAATATTTTTTAATTTTAATAATTTAGTTTTTTATTAAAAGGATTTCGAAATTTCTTTATCTGTTTTTTCTCAATGTTATCTTTACATGATTTTATGAAAGCAAAACTGTGGCAGTGGTGCGGTGATGTTAGTGGCCAGCTAATAGCAATTAAAAAAAAAAAAATCGTGAGATGAGTCGTTGGTTCTAGGCTAGAGCGCGTGATTCAAATTAAAGAGCGATTATTCTGTTCTCGCTCTGACTTCCACCTTTATTCTCCGACCCCACAGGCTGGGTTGGTCTCATTATTGAACTGGGGACAGGTTTGCTTTCTCCTTCCAAAGATTACATTAGCCTCTTCAAACATGAAAAACTATTTTTGTTCTGTCCATTTTTGCACACAGCGCTTTGTCAGCTAACATTCAGTCTCCCTGGAGACTCAGTAAACAAACCCAGCATTTTTCGTGTTTGTGAAACTTTAACCGTGACGACACGCCGTAAAAGCTACAAGTTTTATGTAGACTTTATTTCCCTGCAAAGTTTTATGTCCCTGCCCAAGGGATTTACGGAAATTGTTAAAACAGCACTTTTACACTCTTAGTTGACGCACAACCTAACCTATGTTTTTAGCTGCTTTTGTAAATTATTTTTTTAGGTGTTTGGTTTGGCAAATTGTACGGAATTGTCTAATTTTCAAAAGCCGGTCTTTGTTAATGTCTCTCTAATACAGTGATAAATGATTTGGGTATAGTGAGGCTGGCACTCTGAAGACTTACAGATGTTTACCATAGCACCGGACGGTTGTATGTAGGACGAAACAATGTCCTTAAATCAAACTGAATACATTAAGACAAGCAAAAACTAACACTAAAGATTCATTGCATTTTCGCTTCAGTTTATTTAGTATGAAAACCATCGAGCTGCCAACGAATGACTTGTATCACACCCTTGTCAAGCATTTATTAAGTTTTTACTTCATTTTGTATCTGTAATCATAATGTATCTGTATTACTTTTTTATAACCATTAACCATTTTCAATCTTTTTTTTCGATCAATTGTGACCGCACCAGTACGTCAGGTGCAGTCTGGTGAAAATAGATTAACAAATGAAACCATGAGCAGCCGGCGCGGCTGTTTACTCTCAATCAATCAATGACTAAAATGAAAACTGTGACATGTATCTCAGACATTCAGTGTGGAATAGTACGGCCTGATCCTGGGGCTCGTTTCCAAACACCCAAAATGTTGTATTTTTTGGGTTTTTTATGTATTTGTTTTGGCAAAGTTAAACACTATCTTCTACAATATCATTTGGCCAGTGTACTTTATTGGGCTGTTGTCTCTTTCTCCTAAAATTTGGGACACTTTGAATCGATATTTAGTAAATTAAATTTAAATGAGTGCTGAAATAGAACCTAAAATACAACACAAGCTCATGTTTAGTAGATTACTTAGAAATCGATCTAGAGTTATTGTGTATTAACTTTATATGTCGTTATATTAACATTTTTGTAAAGACAGGATAAATCCAAGAAATGTTCGTATTTTTCTACATCTGGAGTGTCTCTCTTTGAAATAGAACATTGATTAACAATGAAAAGTCAAGTATATAAAATACTGACCCTTTTGTGTAAATATTCGGCAATATTGTTCAGTAAATATAATTTGATTCAAGTGTCTTTAAATCCGATAGAAGCAAATGTTTAAAGTCTATAAATCAAGATTCAGTTTATTTATTCTACTTAAATCTTTAACAAATTCGTAAAATCGGCTCCGATGAGAAAAGTAAAGCTTGGATTTTCATCACTAGAAAATCACATGTCACTCTTACTAGAAAAAAGTATTGATTTTGTTGCTGGTGGTCCTTTTTGTTATTTTGTTATGTAACGCAGAAAGCTTCCAACATTCATAGAAATGTTAAAATGTTTTGAACACACTGAAGGTTTAGATTCGAAAGCCATTTTGTTGTCTGTTTCTTATAATGCAATTTACCGTTGAAAAATACAACTAGATTTTCCGCGGAAAGCTTGAATTGGCTTCTTTTGGGGCTTGTAAAATGTATCTTGGAAACAAAAAGGCCCATAGCTTTGTTAGATAAAAGCTCTATAGTTTACCTTTAAAGCTTTCAACAATATAAGACTTTTAAATGGTAATAATTATATTGATGTCGATTATTGTGGCGAGAACAATATACATGTATTCAGTATTTATTGGATTTTTAAAGGAAGTTCGATTGTGTTTTCGCTTTAAATCCCAAAGTTTTGTTTTTCTACTCTTACAGTAAGGTTTATCTGTGACCATGAGGTTAATTAGGTTGGAGAAAAGAGAGAGCTAGAGTGTGCAGAATGCCTTAGGGAGAGAGGGAAGAAATAACTAAAAACACAAAGAGCGTATCTGTTTACCCAGTTATTGGTTTGTTGGTTCTTTTGTACTTCGTATGCTTTTTGTTTCTTTGCATTGTTACGTCCGCAAAGAATCTTAAGCCTAAGAAGTCTCAGCTTACCGAGTTAAGTGGGGGCGTCGGATCTTCTCTTACTCCGTAATTTTTTGTATAGTGTAACTTTTACACTCAATGAACATGCATTATTTTTATTCATTACTACGCTCGGTGTCTGTTTTGCTTTTGTTTGTTTGCAAGAGCGTCACTAGTACTTTTATTATTCTGTAATGATTTTTCAAAACTAAAAGTTTTAAAATTATGGTGCTTGTATAAGACATACCTGAAAATGTGACCTCAGTTAGCCATAAGAATCAAGACAGCACCACCGAATGCTTTTGCTTTATAATATACTAGTTGAGATCCAGTTCCTTGATAGGAAATATTTATCATTAATTTAGAGAACAAATGTTTTGTGAGCATGGTCGGATTCAGTAATCGTGATCGGATGCAAAAAGGAAAATATTCCATAAAGTTAGATGGAGACAAACAGCAACAAAAGAAAGCCCCTTGATTTTTTTATTTGCAGGGGCAGAGAAGATGCTACAAAATAGTGTTTAATGAGCATGATCTTATAATGACAGCAATCCAGAATCTGAAAGCAAATGAGCGTAGAAATATGCGAAGACGAACAGCAGCTGTTGAGCAAAAAGTTAAAAAGATTAGGGCTCGGGAATGGGAAACCACATAAGTACCGTTGGATGTCAGGGGATGTGTATTCAATTAGACAAAAAGATTTACATAAGCCTTGGATTGCTTGAACACTATTTTCTGTGCTCTAAATTTGGGCAGGGAAACCAAGTGATTGTGTAGATCTATACAATTACGGAGACGATTTATCAAAATTTATCTTTAGATCTAGATAGCCAAAGAATATGAAGACAACGTGGATAAAGTTTCAAAAGCAGCAGCAACAACAACAAAAAACAACTACAGACATACGCACACATAGAGATTATAGAAAGCACAATATATTCTCATGTAGGCCTTCATTTGAATAGATAGAATGATGTGTACAAGAAATTGATTCTTTTTGTTGAACTCACCTTATAATTTTTTTTTTCGATTCACAAATTAGTTTTCCTGTGGCTTTTCAAAAAAGATGTATCCGATTTTAGCATTATAAGGGCACAACAAAGTTTTGTTTCTGTTGTTTTATAAATTAAAAGTAAATAATTCTGAATTCTAAAGGTGCCATTGCAATGAAAATTGCACCCCAGGAAATCTAAAGTTATATTAAAAATTAAATATATTTCTTTTTCAGTTAAAGTGATATTCTCAAGCTTGACAAAATTTAGGCTTACATTATCAACGAAACTTGCTTTTGGATTTAGTCGATATAAATTATTAAATTCTGAACTTCCAAGTCGAGTTGCTTTAAATTATGTCTTGTTTAACTGACTGAATAAGGCCAGTATTACCATTCATTCCTCATACTCACCCCTGATTAAATCCTGCAGGCCTTACAATTATGCCAATATTCCCGACAACTAGGAGAGCGATTTGTCTCGACTTACTTGCCCTCTCACACAAACGAGGTTACCAGAGACAGATAGCTTCGCACAAAACTAATCTCTGAATCTTCTGTTTGATTCTATTGATGGTAGGCTCGTAAAATAAGTTTCGTTTCTTTTTTTCTGATCTCTGTAATTCATGATTTTGTCTACGCTAAAAACATGAATCGGTTAATAGCGTAAGAATGCAAAATTTAGTTTTTAAAATAACATATAATTGATAACATACTTTTAAAAAATTCTCGTGAAAGATCCTACCGTGAGTGATTTCTTTTATTTTTTGGCCTGTTTTTTCTTGTTATTATAATTAATTTTTGTTTGTCTTTCACGAACTGTTTCTATTACATACATTTTCCTCTGCGTATAAAAATGGGTTTTTCAAATTTTCGTTATAAACCAGATTCGGGACATGAAACGTTTCTCTTACACCGTCTATTTCGCTGTACAAATTGCCCCCTCATTTATCACGTTCAGTATGATGTATAGCAAGCAGATGGCCAGATATCGAGTCGAGAGGTCGTCAATATTCCAGCAAGAGTACAGTCTGACATGGCAAAATAAATCGGAAGATATTTATTTTTACGATGCACATTGACAAAAAAAACACAAAAACACTGGAGTACAGCATTATCACTTTACGAGGCGTATTGGATAAAAAAAAATTTGACCAGGATATATTTTATGAGGTCTATCGAAAATGTGCACCGTAATTTGCAAGTAAAAAGAAAACAGTGCATGAAATTTTACGATGTCAGTTGATTAATAAACTAAAGTGCGTCGTATTTTACGATGCGGATTGTCACTTCCTTTTAATATGAAGCAATAAAACTATACCATTATTCTTTTGTTCTTCACAATAAATTGAATTTAAAAAAAGCGTTGTTTATAATTATGATACATCATCTTCTCTCGTTTGATTGCACGAATAGCCACATTCATCTTGCATTTTTTTGTTTTGGAATTCTTATTGTGAGGGTATTTTCATTTCAAAAAGAACCATAGAGTGCTATAGATAGATTCTACTGTCATAATATTTAAAGAATAATAGTTTTAAAAAATCTTATATTCCAAAAAAACCACAGCATAGACATGTGTTGCTCTTATCCTCGGCTTTCTTTTAAAAGTTATTTTAACGAACCTCCTTTCTACACGTATTAATGACTATTATTTTATTTGTATTTTTTCTTATTCCTCTTCATACATTTAAAATTTATTTACAATTACAAAATACATGTATATAAATAGCGTGTGGTTATTAACGATCTTAGGTATGATATTTGATACTTTTAAAAAAAATATATATTATGTTCCCAGCTGTATTATTTTAGTGTAATATGTTTCTATTTTATTTTTATTTTCTCCAAAAAGGATTTTAACAAGTAATTCCTGTCTATCTTAAGACGTAACTTACTTTTTTAACATAATGGCAATAACAACACTTACAACTTGTTTCAGTCCTTACAATGCTCTGCTCTTTTCAAATCCTTCAGGATAGTTTTTATTGTATGCAACATTTTGTGTTCTATTCTGTTTGCTGATCATTTTAAACGCTGGGTATAATTAGAAGTGCAAATTGATAAACAGGAATTGTTTTCCCAAAATCATCCTCGAATTTACAGCGTTTGAAGAGAAATTTAAAAATATGAGAGCACAAAGTAAATTGTTTTCCAGTTGCGTTTGTGTTTTTCTTCAGTTCCCCTTATGGGTGAACAATTTTCCGCTAAAATACTAAACATGTCGCGTTTGCTTTTTTTTCTTCCTAATAGCAGATCGTATGTGTTTTCTTTGCTAATTGTTTGAACTTCGCAACCTGTTCTGCTCTGCAATGCTGCCCAGGCTTGTCTAACATGGGACTGTTTTGCTCCTTTCCCTCTTCAGCTGCTATTGCAAAGACTTTCCTTTTTTTTTGATCGGTAAACTCCTCTCTCTCTCTCTCTCTCTCTCTCTCTTTCCTTTCCCCTCTTTCTTTTTTTCTCTCTCTCTCTCTCTCTCTCTCTCTCTCTCTCTCTCTCTCTCTCTCTCTCTCTCTCTCCCTCT
>RQTK01000003.1:1430345-1443082 GCA_003991915.1 Elysia chlorotica | reverse complement strand
ATATATATATCTGTCTCTCTCTATCTCTCTCTCAAATATATATATATATATTTATATGTGTGTGTGTGTGTGTGTGTGTAGCAGCAAAGCGTACTGTAATCATAATTTTTAAAGTTTATTCTAGCGATTTATTAAAAGTTACAAATCTAAATGTAAAAGCGAAACGGTAGTGCATAATGACCTTTCTCATTTCACACAAAAGAAAACACGGTTTTCCATTCTGCTGAAGCATTCTGAGATCTGAAAGAGAGGTCACAGAGTGGACCAAAAGTTCAGCTTCCTATGAGATAACACGCACCTTTTTTTTCTTCTCGTTCTTTTTTTTTCGTTTTTTTTTCATTATTTTATTAATCCTTTTGATTATTCAACCTGGTAACCTTGCTACCTCTGCCAACTCAACCCTAAGATAGAACATTTGCAATAGGAGCTAAGGTGGTTAGGAGTAGCCTTGTTTAGAAAACGATAGCGTACTACTAAAAATATTTTTTTTAATATTAGTTTACCTTGAATTCATTGAGTTAATTTAGGGTGGTAAACTATTATTGACTTAATTTTAGGATTTCAAGAGGTACCTATTTGTTTTAACTCTCTATTGGGAAAAATTTGAAAGCTTATCTTATGTTTCTCAATATTCTAAATTCCAAATGTATTTATATTATTTACATTTGAATAAATGTGGCCTAGTGTGTTTGAGGTAGAATAAAACTTGCTATTTGTTTGGACATAATTCTGCCATATGAAAATTAAATTTGGTGTGATATCTTTCGTTGAGTGAGAATTTGATATAAATTAGAATATAATTAAGCAGTTGCAGCCCAAGTGTCATATAAACGTTATTTTACATCATGAAAATAATAATTTACAAGATAATTTATTATGAACACTTCGTTCAAGAATAAGTATATGTTTAAGATTAATTCAGTTTTACTTTTTACAAAAGAAAAAAAAATTAAATGAATTTTTCAAAACTAAGTCATCAAGAGGCTTAAGCAGAGTTTATACAATATGCATCATATCAATTAGTTCTGCATTTAAAACTGAATAAAAAAAAGTATAGAGGATTAAACTTGAATACTTATTTTTGATCCAGAAAGAACTTGGAAGCGCGCTAAGCTGTTATCCAAAGTTGTATGAATGTATTTATGGGGTGATACTTTCCGTTAAAAGTAAGCAAAGTGGGAATCCGAGGATTTACAATTATTCTCCTTCAGTTGTTCCCACCATGTCTTTAATCACATGGACTTTGAATTTTTTATTTATATTTTACCCATCTAACTTTGTTCACTTTTTTCAGGATCCTTTGGCATTGATCATATTATGGATTATTAGACACTTCAAATTGAGCAGGTATGTATACTGCTGAAAGCCCTTTTTATCTATAATATTTTTAAGTTTCAACGTGACTGACAGATTGAGTTTGCCAGATCTATTTAACGCTTGCTATTTGATACGCATTGGGTTAACGAATGTAGTAGGTTTCCAATGTTCTGGTATATCTTCAGCGAGAAGTACATCGCTTTCAATACGGTATTGATAGAGGACAGTTTTAACAGAAGTACTAATGATTCTACTCAACAACTAAAGGGCTAGGGACTCTTTATACTATGACGCTCTTGTCGCTCATTTACACAATTAAAAATATATCTGCTTTCTTTTTAAAGGGTGCTCACATATTATAATGTGGGAACAATTTACATGCTGGTCGTGTCGAAAAAAAAAAACTTTGTGGATTGGCGAGTTATTGTGCTATGCACGATTTTCGCTTGCAATTTGTTTTTAAAAAATTGGTATCTTTGGCTTTTCGTACAAACGCTTTACATAATTATTTTCTATCAAGTTTTCAATTTTAATGAAAGAGATACTGGAATGGCTGTCATGTAATTTGATTTTGATCATTATGTTAGAACGTATAAAATGAAGATCACTTTACAAAGTTTTACGAATTTATTTAGTCAGAATAAAAAGACTGGTGGTAATCTCTTCATTCTAACTTTTGAAAATAACCTTTTAGCACGTTTTAAAACCTAATGGAGGAAATTAGTCTGAAAAACTTTTTTTATGTTGGCTTATTAATTACACTTATTACTATTTATAGTAATCACTTTTGCCTTTGGCAATATGAAGGAGAAACCATTCTTTTTTTTTAAATAGTAGTAAAACTAATAAACAAGGGGAAATAATTTTTATAAAAGCTAGGAAAATATTTTAACTTTAAATAACTTGTTCATAAGAGTTTGGGTGTTAATCTGAATCGGTTATCTTTATGATAATTCCCTTTTCAAAAATTAATAATCATCTCTTGCATCCATTTCCATGATTGCTTGTTACTTTAGACCCGGCATGTCCATAGCGAAATCTGCCACAGCTTTTGATAAGATCATAGCCGCAGGCATTGTGGTCTTCGATTTTCTTTCATTCTTTGTTTCTCTGTCTTTTTTTACTCCGTGGGTTCTATATTTATATCTTTACTTATTAATTCATACGATCTCTTTCTCTCTTGTTCTCTCTCTCTCTATCTGGCTCCCTCACCTCTCTCTCTCTCTCTCTCTCTCTCTCTCTCTCTCTCTCTCTCTCTCTCTCTCTCTCTCACTCTTTCTTTCTCTCTCTACGCTCTCTTAGATATTGAAACCTAAGAAAGCTGAAATAGTAATAATTATTTGCCATTACATGACATTGTGCAAAATGCGACAGTACAGTGCTCTATGTACTGAAATTGCAGCATTCAACGCTCTAACTGACGCGGGGAAAATTACTAGAAATATAAATAATGTATACACTTCTGTCTATGATAATGATAAAAATAAAAAAATATTCGAAAAAAATCGTTATTTTAGTATCAAAGGCAATGAGTGTCGCAAAAACAAAAAGCCAAATTTTACTTATTTTTTATCTAATGATCTGGATAAAGTCATATTCTTTTGTTTTTCTCATCCTCATCATCAATTTTTGTTTTTTCTCTTTTTCTTCCGCTATCTCTTCCTTTCTCCTCGAATCTGTTTACTACTTCTAGCTCTCGGTCTTGTCCTATCGTGTGCTTTTGATCGTCCTATTCTCCCCGATCTTTTCTCATCTTCTTCATATCTATCTCTGTCGGTCTCTCTGTCTGTTTGTCTGTCTGTCTGTTGTTTTGTCTCTCTATTTTTATCCCTCCCTCTCCCTCTTTCTTTCTCTCTCCATCTCTCTCCCTCCCTCTCTCTCTATCTCTATCTATCTATCTCTCTCTCTAAATCTTTTTCACTCTCCACGGCCACCATATACCACCGTTGCTTATTTAAGACGTTGAGAAACAATCGTCTCTCTCTGTTTCTCCCATCTTGCTCTCTTCTCGCCCTCTCCTTCTCCCTCTTTCTTCCTATCTCCTTTTTTCTCCCTCTCTCTCTCTAAATCTTTCTCACTCTCCACGTCCACCATATACCATCGTTGCTTATTTAAGACGTTGAGAACCCAATCGTTTCTCTCTGTTTCTCTCCATCTTGCTCTATTTTCTCTTTCTCCATTCCCACTCCCTCCCTCCCATTATATGAAATGTAATTGTATTTTTTTTTATTTTTCCCTAGGTATTTTTTACACGTTCAGTGTGGTTTTGTTATATTATGTTCGATTGCTGTTTTTACCCTTTTTATCTCACATATGTTTTTTTTATTCATGTGTCCAATTGCAAGGCTATTTTTAAGGAACTGCACTTATGTAGCAACTTGCTGAAAATAATAACGTTTAAAAATTCCACAATGTATCTTCAGTACCATGACGAAAGAGATATGCATTCTAATATAATATAAAATATCTAAAATATTTAACTGGTTTGAAAAGTTAGGTTAACTTTTTATTTTGCACAGCTATTTTCTCCTCTGATTCGCATATAAACCCATGCGCCGCACTGAACATAAGTGCAGTTTCAAAGTTGCTCTGACAACTTTGTTACTCACCGGTTGAGATATTTAATCTCCAGGAAATTAGGTCTGACCTTGGTCTAGTAATACCTTTCTTAAATGGCACTAGATCAGTTTGCACGCGGCTATTGAGCGGGGCCTATCCTCTTTCAGATTTTGGCAACCCTATCAGTTGTATTCAGGATATCAGAGTGGGAATGGATAGAAATGACGTGGGTCAGAGAGTAGTAAAGAGAAGAATATAGAAATGTGAGCAAAAAAAAACGACACAGAAAAGCTTGTTCTGGTAAAGTTTAGATTGGAAGAGCCGTACAAGAGAAAGAGGGATGATGGAGAAAGAGAGACATTAATGAGAAAGTGATGAAAGAGAAAAAGTGAAAAATATATAAATAGCAAGAGAAGGAGGGGGGAGGGGGATTAAGAGATGAAAATTAAAATCAGAGTGGAGGAAAGAGACAGAAGAGATAGACAGAAGAAACAGAGAAAAGAGAGATAGGTAGAGATTCAGAGAAAAAGATCAAAAGTGAAAGTGGTGTAGAGAATGTCCAGGTTGGGACATATAGACGCAATGTTAACCCGTTGTCGGCTGGTATCAGATTGGTGCACAATCGGAGAAAGGCCATCTGGATCGGCAGCGACATTGTCATTTTCTTCCAGACGCTGCGGTTGCTCCCAGAGATACTGGTCCCCTGACATGTGATCATTTACAAGAACCTTATTCTTTTCTGACTTTTTGTTTAAAATAATCAAATCGTCAGGTATCGATAACAGCCAAGATAATTGCCCGCGGAGCGGTTCGTTTTTAATTTCCCATAGGTTCTTTGAAATTGGTCAGCAGTTGAAACCTACCGTCTGGTAAATTAAATTTTGCACCTTTTTCCTTTTTGTTTTGCTTTTTTGTTCTGTTCTTTTCCTCATGCTCACACAATTTGAACTTAAGGGTTGCGCTTCACTGGTTGTTGGCGGTGGTGGTGATGGCATTTTGTGTTTAAAAAATTGTTTACAATACGTTTGATTCACTTGTTCTGTTCATTTGAGAAAAATAAATTCTGAAAACTTGAAGTTTACGTCATTCATATTGTAATTTTTTTACTCTTGGTCGCCAGATGATTGTTTAATTTTTCAAAATGAACGTTGCGTCTTATTCCCTAGATTTCCGTTAAGTTTGGGCTGTTCGATTCTTTGGGGAAACCTCTAGTGTGTTGAATGTAGCATTTCTAACAGTAACTGTTCATTCAACGAGCATTTTACCCGGAACATCCTGATAGGGACCTCTGTGTTGAAAGCGGCAGAGCTGCCAAACCCAGATCGCCATGGAAGTGTACATACTCAGTGAAACCATTGTACCAAACGTTGGATATATCCGCTTTTTAGCCTTAAGTTGGTCTCTTTGAGCTTCTCTCACAATCCTCTGTTCTGTATGCACTTTAAGAGCATGAAAGGGACTGTGATCATGTCTTTGCTTATTTGAAGAATCTTCTTTAGCCAAAACACATTGAGCGCTGACTATGTAGGCGGAGGAGATATGGAAACTACAGACTTCAGTGCACCTGCAGTTTCTGTCATTTATCGTATGACTTTATATTTCCTGATATCTTATGACTTTGTCTTTAACGTTATTGGCTGGGTTTCCTTTGTAAAAAAAAATCCTAATTATTACCATGTGGCTTTTTTAAGGGTCAAATAATTATTGCTAGATTAAATATTATATGATCTTTCTTCAGAAATAGCCCGTTGGGAGAGGTTTTTTTAATAACCTTAGTTTTTTTTCTTTTGGGTTTCTCTAATTGGTTTACTTTGTAAGCGTTAATTTTGTTAGCTGGTTCCAAGACATTCATCGTCAAAGATTTTTGTGGGGCAACGAACAAGCCAATTCGGGAAAGTGTTGCCCGGTCCGGGATCAAACCGGACACCTTCCGAAAAAAAGCTGGATGATTTACCTCAACGGTATTTGGAAACTACCGGCTCTTCCCTTCACGTTGAACTTCTCGTAGATCTTCGGTGGTGTGTGCGTGTACTGTGCTAAGAGCCTGAAAGGGGCTATGGTCTGGTCTTAGCTTGTTTATACAAAACATAGTGAGCGGCATCTGACTAGATCTAGGTAGGCGGAGGCGGTGTGGAATCAGACCAACTAACAATGCCTTTAGATTCGAGAACTAACTGTTCTAGAGCATCAGTCTCTTTGCTTCGAACTAAAACACTTCATTAAATTGTTGTTTTTTCATTAACAAAGTGAAGTTTGAAATAATTAAATGGAAAAGAAAATAATATTCGTTCTTTTTTTTTTCAATACCTCCTATTTATATACATTCATCACTATGACATTAAATAAACTATAATCGTATAAATGTGTAACATTTGTATATTTTTGTAACATACCATTTCATTTTCAGAGCTCAGTGTGATCATACTGAAAAGTATTTTAAAAAGATGGATATGCTATTTTGTAAGTTGTTGCGTTTCTCTTGCATATTTTATAGGTTAAATTTTAATTAGCTCTTGTAAATAATTATAACATTTACAAATCTAACATCAAACCCGATTTGCTGTTTCATCACTTTATTTTTTTCAAAGGTTCCAACATGGAAGACTTGTTCTTTGGTTCAAAATCTAAAATTGTTCTACGTCATTTTTTTTTTAAGTCATTTCTATTCTAAAGAATAATCTATGAAATCTGCAGAGGAAACGTCTACAATATTTAAAAGTAGATTGATAGAGGACAAGAATATTTGATGCCCTAAGCAAAGTTCGACCTCCCCAGTATTGCTAAATCCCTATCTTTCTGCGCAAGCTTGTGTTGTTGATAATGCTGTTTTACCGATTTTCGATCAATCATTTGAAAGTAGTGTGTGGTTTCCCTCTGTATTCAAATAGAAAAAAGTGTGGGCATTTAATCTCTGCCATAACGAAAATGGCCGTTTTATTGTACTTTGGTACTGGCGTTGATCAGAAATTCCATCATGCATGCAAGTATTACAATATCTATACGGGATTAATAAGGCAAACGAAAATTCTATACATATTGTCATGCAAGTCTTTTAAGGATAGTGTTCCAATATTAAAGTTCACCGTATTTTTTGTCAGAGAAGCAAGACGAACCGATCACTCATTCTTTGCCTTCTCCTTCTATCTGAAAACCCTTTATTGTAATATTGATCTCCGACAAAACACCACTTGGTGCTACTTTCACACACCCACTTAATTCATTCATTACAAAAGGTTTATCTTTATCACATGCTGTTTTATGATTCGTATTGTGCGCTCAATTTTATTTCTGTTGGTCTATATTTGATGACATAAACAAGGTTCGTTCTCTCCAGTATTGCTCCATTTCAACTTTTTGTATACAAATTTTTTTTTGTGGAGTTATTGGTCAAGTTAGCTTGAAAAAGGTCTCAACCAAGGGTTGCTTTTTTGTTGAGGAGAATAAGTTTAGGATGCGCAAAATAATTATAAATAAACGAAAACTTCTCGCCCTTATGAGATTGCTGTCCAATCACATATATTTGTTTTATTGTTTTGTTGAGTTTTTTTGTTTTCTGTTGTTGCTGTTTTTTTTTGGAGGGGGGGGGGGTGCTGCTTTTTTGTTTTGTTGGGGGGCGGGTGATTTTACTAGTAACAATTCATTCGAGACTCTTATTTCACAAAAAAAGATTCATTAACCTTTTCATAATTTGGTTTTTGTTCCAAATCATTCTAAAATATCCAAATCCGTAATCAAGGAGAGTTTTTTTTCCCAAAAGCATTCTAAGTAACATGCATATTTTTCCAAACACATTTTACGAATTTATATCAAATTTTTGGGATTGTGTTCCTTAGCCTCGATTTGAAAATTGATTCAAAATCCATTTTTATACATGTATATTTTACCTATCATTGCATTTTTTATACGTTAACCAAAATGCGAATGATTATTACTGGGTTTTTTTTGTTTGTTGTGGGGTTTTTTTTTTTGTTCGTTCAAAACAATTCCTGATACATTGACATCAATAATTATATGAAGGGAAAAAGAGTGTTAGTAGCTACATCAAGAAACTCAATAACTGATATTGATTGCGTTTTGATTGATATTATGATATTGATTGGGTTCTGATTGATACAATGGTATTGATTGGGTTCTGATTGATACAAACTACTCTCTAACAAACGTTTGTTTATTGGTCGACAGAAAGCATTGATTATTTCATGTGTGGTTGATGAGATCCATGCTTTATTAGTCTGGGAATAACAAGGTGGTTTCATTACCTTGTCGATTGGCCTGAGGTTGATTTGACACCATAACCATTCTCTGCAAGACTTAATAAGAAGCAGCCACCGCGCATGGTCGTAGCTCAGTCATGTATTGCAATATCAATCATCCAGATATAAAGACACGGTGATTTACTCATTAGTCTTTTAAGCATGTTATACTTCTACTTTTTACACTGTCAAGGTAATTTCCTTTTGCACGTTTTTTCTCCGCATTAGATTTCAAAAAGTATGTTCCTCATGCTTCTCTTAGTTTTATTTCAAAGCATATTGTATTTACATTGGAGACTCAATTTTAAAACTGTAAAAATATAAACGTAATTTTTGTACTAAATAATTTTATAGTTTTTTTTTTCGAGTGTAAATTTTGTTATCCTTACTTAAGTCTTTCACTCTGTGTTAAAATAAAATAACATCATTTCGACTTTGGTTTGAAAAATAGCTGTGTGTGGTGTCCATACTTGGTGGGGGAATATTCTCATATAATATTATTGCCTTCTTGCATTATTATCTTTTAGTAAGTTTCTAAACATTATGCTTGAAGTGTAAGAGTAAAAGTCACACCTACTAATGTGTTAAGTCTGTTTGTTATTGACTGAAACTTTCTGTTCAAATCCTCTCAAGAATAATACGACTCTTTTTATCAGTTTGTTCCAAATATAGGTTGTACGAAAACAAGCACCAACACCACTACACGACTTTCCGTCAATACGTTCTCAGTTCTTGCCTCTGGTAATTATATTTTTCACCATACATGGAGTCAAATGAAAATTATAGTTAGCTGTCTTTATGGCTTAAGAGGACCATGAAAGCATAAACGTTTTCCCGAGTTTTCTACGCCGTTTTTTTTACCTTTTTTTCTTAAGAAAGATTGGTTTTTGTGGTGAAATACAATGTATGGCCCTAATTTAAATACAAAACAATGGTTCAGAGCATTTAACCTAGACAAACTTGTGCCTCATCCTTTTCTTTCTTTTGTTGTTTTCTTTACCAGCATTCCATGCGTTACTTGATATCGTAGTTCTCTGTGTGGTCCGCTCACACCAGTTTACACTGTGTGTCCTTTTGCTTTCATTTCAAGCAAGACCCCACGAGAGAAACACAAAATATTCTCGAAAACCCGTCAGAGAAAATGCATAAGACTATATAAACAGAGGTCCATCAGAAGTCCATTCTCGTCATAAGATAAACATGAACGCGTCGGGACTGTGTATGCAGCGGGGAGCGAGTTGGGTGCGCTATCAGAGCCGGTGCATTCCTCAGGTGCACGGGGGGAACACTGTCACCCGTATTGAACTTATCTCGCTGTGTGGTAAAATTTCAAAGCTTGTACTGCGAAACATTTGTTACTTTCGTTAAGAGGGCGAGTCAAGTATCAAAGCTGATGCTCACAATTATTTATCATGCGTCCCTAGCAGGTCGTGTGCTTTATCTATCTGCTTTAATGAGATGGGGTGGCGTTTTGCTGATTTAAAAACGTGTAGCTTTTTATATATATAAAAAAAGTTTTTTTAGATTTTTTTTTTTTCGTTATGGAGTATCATCCATCGATTTGCCTGTTGTAAAGCAAAGTTTGATTGGTTCAATTTGGAATCTTATTTTTTATGTTCTTTATTCTCTGACAATGAATGCGAAATTTTCTGTGTTTTAATAAACTAATAGCAATACTGACACGTGAATTAATTTTGGATAGTATGAATATATTAAACGTTTCGTAACGGTTTCCATATCTTGTTATTTTTTGTGTTTAACAGTTTTTATTAGAATTCTATCTTTTTTGTTTGGAATCATAGCAATTACATAATGTCTTTTTCTAAATAATTAAAAGTAAAAGTCCTGTTGATATGGGCCACGTAGTTACTTCTTTAGGAAATTATAACTTTTTTCACTCTGAAATATGCTGCAATTAACCTCATGCAAAAAAGAAGCAATTTAGTCTTTTAACCAAAACGAAGGGCATCTAGAAAGGATTTCTGCAGAGACGATAATTTTCCATATAATTAAATGTATGTGCGAGTATGTGTATATTTATTTAAAATAAAGAATGTATCTTTAACCAATGTCAATAAAGATATTGATTTTAAACGAACATCCAATCTAATCACTTAACCTCTAGTATATTGAATAAACTTTTAAAGGAGAAAAAAGATGATTTCAAACAGAAAAATAGTGCTGTAAAGTGAGAAGACTTTCCACCTGACCACCTGCAGCCAGTCAGGTTTGGGTTGTGAGCTGACCAGGACAGGACGCGCACCCGGGGCAGGTTGGCGAGATCGCTCCTACTGTGGGGGAGATAACACTTGCAGCCGACCGGAAACATTCCTACACCTGGCTCCAACTCGGCAGGGTTTGAACCTGGTAAAGATGGGATCTGATCAAAGCCTGGCGTTTGCCCGGCCTTTTTGCATTAATTGGACATGAGCTCCCCCTTCATTACTTGGAGTATTGAAATAACGAAAAGGCTGGACCTCTACATCAGTGGTATATTCTTGGGATTGTAAACCATTTTTTGTCCTGTCTTCTAGGATATCAGTTGTCATTACTATTAAAACCAATCAATTATCTGATTCATTACCAATAGCAACGTTAACGTCGGAAGCTTCAAACCTTGTAAATCTTAATAACGTACACGCACAGCACATGTCTTCTGTTCCTCGGGTTGGTGCAGGTTTTACCTATCATTTCACTCATTGCTAGCGCATACAGATCATCTCTGAATGATAAAACTTAGTTTTGTCTTCAGTTGAGCAGTTTGGGAGGTATCGGATTTTCTTGGTGCCAGAGGGCAAATCTCTTTATTTTTATTGACTGCGTTTTGTTTCATCCACCGTTGGAACACAAAGACAATTTCTTTGATGCTTCTGCCTGATCTAGACCAAATTCGAATCATCACACACCGAATGACTTGACACCTGGTGAAAATCGCCACTGTCTTTAGATCTTTTTTTTTTTTTTTTTACAGCCAGAATCGCTATCTTTAATCTTGAGATTTAATAAAATTTAAATACCCCCCCCCCCCTTCTTACTAATGTTTCTTTACCTATTTTTTTTCTCTCTCTATCTCTATCTCTCTAGTTCTCTCTCCCTCTCTCTACTTCTCTCTCCCTCTCTCTCTACTTCTCTCTCCCTCCCTCTCTCTCTCTCTGTCTCTCACTCCGCATCTCCCTCTCTGTCTGTCTGTCTCTATTTGTATCTGTCTCTCTCTTTCACTCTGTTTCTCTTTATTTTCCTCCACTCGTAAATGTATCCTCTATTCATCTATTATGACGTATTTTTAAGCACAATAACTTTTTTTTTTAATCTTATCTTTCTTTTATTAAAATCACTCATCTTTACCTTTTTTTTATTTTTCTGTCCGTTTGACCGACATCCCACTGTCTTTGCTCTACTCTTTGGTTTTCACCACCAATTAAATATCTTTACCCCCTCAAGTACCCTTACGCAAACTGCCAGTATAAATCCTGGGCATTCAGCAGTGCCTGTTAAAATTTTCTCATCACCTGGACAGTGCCCAAAAGACCTGGCAGTCTAAACACAGATAGTGCCGCCGTAGCGCTGCCAGATCTCCCAGCAAAGTGCAGCATAGTTTGCTGCTGTTGGCGCCTTTGATGAACGCCCACCTCGCCTGCCAAGCACGGGTGTCGGATGTCCTGTGTTTTAACAACTGTCTACCTATGTATTACAGTGCTAGGTGTAATTTGTATTACTTCCGAGGTTTAAATGCCATATACATCTCCAGAAATGTGATAAATGTTTAAATGCCATATACATCTCCAGAAATGTGATAAAAAGAACTTTTACGAGTAGCTGCAATGAAAACGAACAAAAAAAAAATAGAAAAAAGCCGCCTGATCTAAGTTTTGATATAGACTTTGAAAAAAAGAGTTTGACTCGATAGTCAAAAAACAAAACAATTTATACACTGAGCTAGCAAAACAGCATGATATCATGTTTATAGTTTGGAGATAATTCAAAATGATAAAGATTTCATCTTCATTGAAAAATAAACTACTACTTTTAGTTGTAATTGGATGTTTTTTGATGTGTGTGTTTTTGTTTTTTTGTTTTGTTTGTTGTTGTTTTTTGCTTGTTTGTTTGTTGTTGTCTTTTTCTGTTGCTGTTGTTTTTTGCTTTTGTCTGATTTTTTTTTTAATTTTCTCAAAACAACATTTCTAAAAATTTTTAGGAGGGGGGGTGTATTGGAAACGAATCGGCGCATTTTCACTTTAGCTTCACCCAAGGATAAACGCTTATCTAACGAAAACATTATTTTTATACTCATACTGATGTCAACGTTACATATTTCTGAGACATCCCGCTAGCCCGGTAGTGCTTATATTATTATCCCTAGATTTGCTGACCCATCGAAATTTCAAGAGTCGGGCTCAGTAAAAAAAATGTGGAAACGGCTGGGGGAGGTGCTTTTAAGTAAAGTGATACATTTTTAAACATGCAAAACCTATACATCCCTTTCACGATTAATAAAGATAACTGAAATTTGTACCAACAAATCGCAAAAATGTAATCTCTCTCTGTCTGTCTGTCTTTCTGTCTGAGAGAGAGAGAGAGAGAGAGAGAGAGAGAGAGAGAGAGACAGAC
>RQTK01000003.1:1403104-1422814 GCA_003991915.1 Elysia chlorotica | reverse complement strand
GTGGAGGCGTGAAGTGGTAAATATAAGGTGGTTTTAGTACCTTTTTTATTATTAGACCTCCTGGCAAAATAAAATAGTAGGAGGCTTGCTTTTAAAAGCAAAGCGTGGACAGTCAAAGAAACTATTATTGGGTCCCTTTTCTATTTATGGTAGACTATCAAAACAATAAGTGAACCGTAACTGAATCAAGCGGTTATGAACCTAGACCTCAAGCGTTTGATCAATACTTTATTAACCGTCCGCGCCGTTCCAATACTTTAACTTTTTTTTTCGGGGCAGGAGGAGGGGTGGGGGGTTGTAAAAAAAAGTTTAAAAAAAAAACAGCACTAGCCACTTTGGTCTCCTTTTATGAGGAACCTATTGTTCAGGGAAAAAAACAGAAAGAACCTAGGTAAGCTAGAAACTGAATTTAGGCCATTTTTTCTACTTTACGAGCCTTGATGGAATGGTAACAATTTTTAATGTCTCGATTAAATGATTTATTTCTATATCTTTTTTGCCGGACTTAAAGGTGATATGAAATTTTAGGGGCATGTTATTATGAAGTGGTCAAGTTGATCAGTCGGTCATGGTTTTCAATGTTTTTTATGTAAAATGTAAACAAATGTGTGCACTTTATTATCTGATGATGCCTTTTAAAACAAGCTTTGATCATACTAGTACATTTTCAGGTTTAAAGTTTGTTATTGTTATTAGTGTACAAAAAAGTACATCAAATTCTTTCCGTTTTATAAGTGGGTGAGGATATTTAATTTAACCTCCTTTAACACTACCCTTGTGCAAGGATGCATTTTTGTCATATTAATACCGTGGTGCATCTGCAACAAGCTAATAAGGACGCAAGAGAACGGCACAGGGATTTAAGCTGGTAGACTGGTATTGTTAACTTAAAGTGAATGAAAATAGAACAGGACCCGATCGATAGGTTTTAGTAATTTAATTGTAGTGTAGGTTGCATGTTTTTTTTAGCCTATAGAACTACATGTATAACAAAAATTCAGTTAATTCCTTATGAAATTTAAAAAAATGAAAACCGATTTAACACAATGAACCAAAAGGCTAAAGTAGCTCAGTTAAAGATGTTTATACATTTTAAAAAGTTAGGAATTACAAAACCAATTAAGACACGTTCCATTTTTCGACGAAGTATTAAATTGAGTATTTTCCTACCTCTTTGTTTGCATTTTTCAATAGAGATCTGCAACTTAACAATTACGGTAAATTTAGGCAAGTTTTCCTTTCCCAGTCATATATAAAATTGTGTAAGCACGTAAAGATTCGTATTTTTTTTTATTTACAAGTACTGCACTCATCCCGTAGAATAAATCAATGACATACAATTTCATTTATAAGATGAGGCGAGGCACGTAGACACCAAATAATGAACATGTCTGATATCTCTTTACATGATCCACTAGAAGTCTCGACACAGTTAACTAAAATATTTTACAGGAAAACCCTCATGCTAAGAACATAGTGAACACCCCTCGTATTACCATTGCTCTTATTGCCGCCTCAACAAGTCTTCGATCTCTATCCATTGATGCAGCTCGCCGGTTGGCGACTTCCTCATTAACAATTGACAACAATAAGGCGAAACAGCCAGCTTCTTTACCCTGGCCATGGTCTTGTAGCAGCTAACAACCTATACAACCTGTACAGTACTTCTCATAACAACACGAAAGGGAAACCATAATTGTTTGTAAAAGGATAACATAATACACGAAAAAAAAAATATTCGCGTATCGCGAAGATCTTTATTTTAAAACGATACACGGGTTGTGGTCAATATTTTTTTCATTTTTTTTCTTCTTCGATGCTATTGACAAGAATTAGCAAATATATTAATGAAAAATTAAGACAAAAAGAGAGCAAGTACACAGTAGAGTAAGTTTACACATGTCAGTTTATGCATATTATGATAGGGGCGAAAAATCTGGTATTTCAGAGAGTTTAGGGGATAAAAAGAAGGATATGAAAAGAATGAGAGAGAAAGAGAATAAAAGAAAGAAAGAAAGAAAGAAAGAAAGGAAAAAAGAAAGAGAAAGGGAGAGTGGGTGAGCAATAGTGAATGTGTCGTAACATTGGGTCTTTATAATCTTGATCGCTTTTTTAAGCTCAGGAAATCGAGCATATTAATACTAATGGTTGATTAAAATCCATCCTCACATTTGTTCATTTCTTTCTTCTATATAAAAAATGTACAACTCAATTTTCTTCTTACAGTTTTCTTTTATTTGCATTACAATGAAATAGCTTTTTAAATAGAAACGTTGAACCGGTATAATTATATTGAGTTTCCCGGGCTTAAAAAAATCCAATTTTTGTTTTTGTTTTGTTGTTTTTTTTTGTTGTTGTTTTTTGTTTGCTTTTTTTTTTCAACACAAAATGTGTGCATGTTTTTTCGACATTTTTCGTTTCTGAGCGATTTGCGTGCCTTGTGAATGGCATATAGAACCTGCTGATGTCAAGTTAGAAAAACTCCATAAAGATTTCAATTTAGACGCATCCTATGAAACAAAGTGATGCATTGGTGCATGCACCCCTTGGTGTTAATATGGATCTGTTTTTATATTAACGTGACAGCAACGACATCTACCACATTGAAAGTTTGGACCTTTTTTACAAAAAAAAAAAATAATAGTTTTAATTTGATTGCGTCACCAATTATAGAGTGTTCCAGCAGTTATGGTGTGTTTCGATCTTTTTGGTATTGGAACATGGTTTAATTTTCCCAAAGATGGCTAGAATGTTATTTGCCTAGTATATGAAACAAAAGTTTGTTGTTTTACACTATTCCATTCTACATGTACGGTATTGTGGAATATCAATATCGCGATATATTAATACTTAACAATATGTCCTAGTGATTTTTTGCATCTTCCGTGTATGTAAATAGTTTACTGGATAGGTGTTATTTTAACACCAGAAGTGCTGATAGTGAAGGGAAGTATATATAGGTGGACAGAGATAGACAGAGACCGACAAATAAACAGAGAAGGTGGGGATATGGATGATGAGAAGAGAGGGAAATAAATCAATGTCCCAGGCGGTGATTTTTTATCTATAAAAATCTTGTTCAACTAAACTTAAGCTCAAGGTTCTGAAGGTTACTTAGACCCCCGCTCAGATACACTTCACGGTTATTTTTAGCACCAGCCGAAAAACGAGTATCATCTGGGTATTTTACTTCTCATGAAGATATTACGACCTCTCATTTGGCCAATAGATCACTCCTGATGGTCAGCTAAAGTATACCTCAGATATCAATTTGATTGTCGTAATGGCTGGGTATCCAGGTCCTGCTATTCAAGTCCAGTAGATTTGGTTGTATCAGTTATCATAATAGTGAAGGTTTTAGTGACTCCTCATGCGGTTAAGAGAAGAGAATAAAAACGTGCATCCATCGAAAGAGAGAAAACGAAAGAAAGAAATCGAGAGAGAGAGAGAGAGAGAGCGAGAGAGAAAGAGAGAGAGAGAGAGAGAGAGAGAGAGAGAGAGAGAGCAAGAAAGAGTACATGGTAGTTTTTATTTTATAATAAAGTACAAGTAAATGGAAGATTAGACATTTTTAATATATTTTATTTACTTTGATCGTAAACATCTTAAGTGTCGCATCATTAAATGGGCAGCATCACATTGTCAACAATAGTACTCAAATTGTCGCCATAATTTTTACTAGCACTTAAATATTCTATCGTTTAAAACATTTCATTACAGTTTAAAGTCACATCAAAGAAGTTCCCTTGCTAAAATACATCTTAAGCACCCCAGTCTCTTCGCCCAAACAAGAATAGTGAACTCTGTAAAATCTACCTATCCCGTTTATCCTATGAAAGTTTTCTAACCCCGTACAATGAACATAGCCGTGTACCCTTATCACACATGGCACAGACTTTTGGGTAAATCCAAAGCCTGAAAAAAGAGGCTTATCGCCCATTTTAGATATATTCGACGAAAGAAAAACTCGACTAATATCAAACCAATGGATATAACTATTTATTAATTAACGAATGTGCCCAATGCTTTCAGAAATCTGATATGATTTTGATAGTTTTCTGCATATTATGGTGGATGAAAAACGGGAAACGTACTGTAACACTGTTTTGAGACAAGTATTCGACTCTCACTATTACGATAATCAATTTTTAAAATGTATACCTGATACTAAGTTAGTGCGCCTTTTCTTATAATCAAAATACTTGCAGGTTCATCGATTTTTTTCCTGAGACCGCAATAATTACATAAAATGTATCTAACATAAAACTTTGAAAGCTGATAAATCTTTGCTTTAAATACCTTTACTCACAATGAGTGGATAAGGGTATTATACATTGGGCGGTTCTCAAAAGCATTAATTAAGACTAACACTCGTTACCCCTCTCTTTCTCTATCTCTCTATCTTTCTATCTTTTCTGTATCTTCGTCGTCTCTCTCTCTCTATTTTTTATGTTTCTCTCTGTCTCTGTCTGTCTGTCTGTCTGTCTGTCTGTCTCTTTCTCTCTCTCTCTCTCTCTCTCTCTCTCTCTCTCTCTCTCTCTCTCTCTCTCTCTCTCTCTCTCTCTCTCTCTCTCTCTCTCTCTCTCTCTCTCTCTCTCTATCTCTATCTCTTTGTTTCTCTCTCTCTGTCTGTCTCCTTGTCTGTCTCTATCTCTGTTTCTCATCTTTATCTCTCATCTCGCCTTCCTTCATTGTTCCCAAGTACATCTCCTGTTATTATGTTGGCATGGCTCTTTGGAACTAGATGAATTCGCGGAGTTACTTATTTGAATGTAAGACCCATCCAACGATCAAGTATATTTCATTTAGATGGCTTACAGATTAGGCCACTTGTGTAGGATAAATACACAATGCCTAGTTCCTTGCCCTCTCCAAGTTTTTGTTTGCATAGAGCTCTACGCACGACCACCACTACCAGTCCATCTAGCAGCAGTTGTTTTATTCACCTTTCCACACCAGCCACTCTTTCCTCCAAATAATATTGCCTTGCCTCTCTCTTTACTGACTCTTTCTGTTGGAATTGCAATTTGTGAGAAATGTTCGTAGTAGCACTGATTGGTTCACGTCTGTCGACACCAGTACATGTTGACTTTTACCTTCCAATTTAACAGGATTTATTTTTTATGTCCACATGGCTGAGTAGCCTCTAGCCGCCTTTCATAGGGCGTGAAACCACAAGCAGAACGTGTTCTTGCACTTGTATTTTGACATCCTGGGTACTGTAAACACTAGACGTACTTAAATTGTTTGGGTTTTTTTTCTTTACTATTATTTTTTTAGAAATCTTCAGGCATTCCGACATGATTGACTAGTACAAATGCTCTGTATTCCTCGCTTAATAGAAATTATGCCGCGATCTGCAGTGTCTGGGAAGGCTTTTTGTCAAAACACTTACATTTAGCTGATTTAGTAATAAAAATATAAGATTAGATAAACGCTGTTTCTCCAATTAGGAAATTTGCATTGAGCACAGCCATTCAATATAGATGAATTTGTACATTTGAAACAATAATGTTTTAAACCCGTTTTCTGTTAAAAGCATTTAAGCTGAATTTTTGTTGAATGTTAATCCAGAAAAGCGTATAATTTTTTTTACTTTTTTGTTGGTTCTACAACTATGAATTTTCTTTGCATCATTTTAATTGTAATGCGTTGTAGGGCCTACTTGTCTTAATTGTTTAGATAGAGTACATCTTTAAGCACTTGATTGGAGACCCGAAACAACTAGAATTCAACTCTCTTGAAAATCTCTCTTGCAATGGTTGCAACTTTAAGAGATATTCCACTAAATCAAGTAAGGTAAAACGAGAAGCGTTCTGGTAACACCGAGGGGCAAGCCTATGTTTACGGTAGAGACCCATCATACAAGACACGATAAAAGCGCTAACACCATCTATTGATTTTCCATTTTGCACCTCCTTGACCAAATATCCCAAATTCCTACTAGGATCTTAACGCTAGTCGTGAGTAGGAAGGCAGAGTCTACTAGCAAGCGCTAGGTCTACGCTGCTATTAAAAGCTACACTAAAAACGCTGTCTTTCCCCTACAGTTTACACAATCGCTGATGTCTGTTTATAGCCAAGCCCGTTATAGCGGCAATCTGTGCCGAAAGCTGGTGTAAACCCTGTGAAAATCTGATAACCAAGAAGCCAAAATTGTAAAGTGAGTGAGCATTTCGGTGGCATTTGGCAATCCTACGATTCGGCAGGGGCCCTGGAGTAGAACATCTACTTCCGACGCAATAGGTCCGTGGTTCGAGAGCCCTGGCGATTTTATTGCTCCCGATTGGTTTGGTCGGTGTCAGTTAAATATGGCCGCTTTTCATTCTTTTCTATAATGTGTTCTTACACGACCAAGCAAAATTAATCGAAAACATGATGCTTTCATGAAGTACCTCTAAGTAATTAAACAATTCTTAATGTTAAAATCTCATTTGCTAAATGGATAGCTGTAAACAGTAAGAGAATGACAGTTTCTAATATTTAAATGGAGAAATGGTGGCAAAGTCGGCAAAACAAACTTGAAGGAAGCATTTTTCCTTTTTAGCTAGGCGCGCTATTTATAGATATAATGAAAGAAAATTGCATCGAGCATTTACTATCGTAAGTATAAGGTATAGTACCACCTTCACAGATATTTTTTATTTGTTGATAGCCGTATTAGATCAGAAAATTATTGGACAGCCCTGCCAAAAATCGAAAGATACAGAGGCAAAAATAAAAGGGCATCGTATCAAATATTAGATAATCTTTATTTTAGTGTAACAATAAACCAGAATGTCTAAAACCAATTTTCTCCATTGATGAAGGTACAAAAAAACAGCTTAGAATTCCCTTACATCGTAGTTTAAGAATGAAAATATCAATATATTAATCTGAAAGGATCTCTAATGAAATGAATAACCAAACCCCAATAAAAATGTTTTAAAGGATGGCCTTTTGTCTGTTGGTTTCAATACACAAGCGAGCTTCGTTGTAGATCTTTAAAAATAGCTACAATACGTATAAAAAATATTTAAAACAAAAGAGAAAAGCTCGATTCCCGACGTGTAAAATTGTCAATAATGGCAAATATATTTATAACTAATGTATGTCTCTCTGATTCTCAATAGAAACGCTATGGACAATTTTTCCTTTCGATCTTTTTCAGTGTTGTATTTTTAACTTCATTTTCTTGCCGTCTACTGATATAAACTTTAAATAATAATGTGGAAATCACTCAAGTAAAAATGTTTTATTCGTGCCGGGGACTAGATATAGTTGTATAGGCCCCAACAACGTAGGCTTATAGTCCTGTTTGTATAAAAGTCGCATTTCACCGTGTTCGCTGGTACATAGCGATGCTTTATAACCTCCATTGTTATTTTGCAGTCTTATTGTTTAGGACTGTAGTGCATTGACCAGGACGGGATTGCTTGTCATGCGAGAAAACTTTGAGAGCATCTGAAGGTGACGTGGATAGTTCAAAACGTTGAAGTATAATGGAATTTGTAATGGGATTTGACCTCTATCTCTAAACCAATTAAAATTGCAGCACACCTTTTTTCAACACCTTATTTGGTAGGATGGTGGAGTGTGATTAAGGACAATAGAGACCAAGCTTTCTTGCGTTTCAAATGCCGGGAAAGCCGGCACTAATACTCACAAGGCATTACATCTCTTGGCTTTTTTTTTTTGTTGTTTTTTTTTGTGTGTTTTAATTTGTTCATGTTTGTTTCTTTTTGTTTTTTTGTTTAACGTTTTTTTTTTTGTTGTTGTTTTTGTTCGGTTTTTTGGGGGGGTTTTGTGTGTGTGTGTGGAGGGGGGGGGGGGTCTTAACGTCCATCGTAAGCAATAAGGCTTTTTCCGCAGATAGGTCACCAGACCCGAGATGTCTGAAAATTGGTCGAGCTTCCATCCAGCGTTGGAAAGGCGTAACCATGATATTATGCTGTGTCTCTCGGTGACATTGTTCTGGTTTCTACCTGAGCAATTATTAACAACACTGCTCTATGGAAAATCGAACCGGGGACTTCTCGATTAGAAGCAACGGCTCTACCGTTGAGCCACCTCGACCCTCAGAGGTGTTGAGGACAAAGGATGTCATTATTTTTTCTCATTATTATCATCGTCCTAGCTATACCTTTGGTTATTACTTAAGGCACCATTACATGGTTTCTTTAACAATGTATATAAAATTGGAAAATACGAGGTGTCTCATGTGCTTGTGAAAAGAATCTGTAATATATAAAAACACATCTAGCCAAAACCTTTAAAAGATACCCCAAAAAAGTATCTTATCTTAGTTCCACCCTAATGAGTGAAATAAACCGTCAGCGGTCGGAATACAACAATTTCTGATTAAATGTGTAGATTTAAGATGAAACATGTTTCAACATTATTTTGTTTCATATATGTAAACTACAACAAGCAGCTGAAGACTTTATCTTATTATTATTGTTTACGTCAAAACTAAAAAATTAAGAATGGTTTCTAGCTAACCAGTGATCTCTGAACCACTTGTAGAGCTATTGACCCAACTATGGCCGTATACGGGCTGGTGGCGTTCAATGGACCTCACAAATAATCGAAGTATAATGGATGGTTCAGGCGAAAAAAAAATGTTTATAGCCACTGAGATATCAACGAGGGTATCGATCATTAAATCAGACCTATCGACCCGTATCATCACACACTGTTAACATTCAACCACTACTCAGAGCTAAACCTTTGACCAACTAGCTGCCGTTTATAAAGGCATCTATTCAGAGCTATAAAACAGTATCATTGTACATAAGCGGATTACTGACAACGTTCAACAAAGCAATCTGGAGGATCTAATCGACAAAATGTCGCAAACAGTTGGAAAGCACAGGTGGTGGCGACAAATTTCCTTCCCTGGGGTAACAACACAGGCCGGTCAGATGGGACTTGTATGCCGGTGTGAGAAGCGGGTAGCTTGAAGGCGTACGAAGTGTGATACTCATGTTGATAGTCTCATACGGGTCTTAATATTCTAACAACAGGGATATCAACAGCAGTAGAGAACAGGCGTTATCGGGATATGTAGTGCAAACTGACACTGGAAAATCTGCGCATAGCTTTGAGCTTCACTAAGGAAGCCATTAGATGCATGGCTTTTGTTATAAAGAAATTTAAAAAAAAAACGGCACCTTAAATTCATTTAAAGTCAGTTTGTCTCTTGCAAAACTTATATTGATTTATCCCGGCTGATTGTGATGAATATATCCCAGCCTAAAAGAGTTTTCGCATTGAGAATTAGAGAGTGATTTGTATTTGTCCTTCAGTTCATCTGTGAGTATTGTTTATTTACTGTGAGATGGTGTTGCGAAATTTATACTTTTCAGTCATTAGAACAAGGCGATTTAAAAAAATGCTCATAGAAAACAGCCAAACATCTTTTTAATTTATGTATGAACATTTTAGTTGTCACTGGGGCTGGGCGTTGTCACACATTTTTCTATTTCTCTTATACTATTAATTTTTTTTTTTTGGCTGGCTGGTTGCTTTTAAATTATTTTAATTGAAAAAAATGGAACACAGTCGTATTTTTCCTCCTTTAAACTGCACTCTTTCAATTTTGTTAAATAAGGTGTCTTGCGATATGTGGACTCTATTCCAATAAAACAATTAATTTGCCGACTGCTTTACAGTCTGAAGTCGGCGATTTTAATGATGAGGCAAAGAAACCCAAAATAAGATTGGATTTTCGTTAAAATTCACACGGGCTACATTATTAGGTCGCCTGACACGTTATTCATATGCAAAATAACTTATTTCTTTAAAGAAAATATCAATATTTTTTAATCTGATTTCAGAGTAATGTTTTCTAGCAATTACTGTAAACACGGTGATGTCTTTTGCTACGACTAAAACATAGCAATATCACAAATGTACAGTTAACACACTTTCTCTGCTACCTTAAGTTGTATTGGTTATGATAAAAAATTAGTAATGTTGGTGATGACGCATTGATGTTTTATTTGAGTTGAATGAATGTCTTTATAAGTATATAATTATGAATGACAAAAAGTTACAGTCGAACTGCCAATTATTGCCTTATTCTAAATATAATCACGTACGTTTCAAAGGCAGTATGAGACTTTTTTAATGATAACTATTGTGAAACCTAAGCGACAAATTGATTTGTAAATTGATGTTTGAAAATAATAATATTTATAGTCGGCTTTAAAAGCTTAGACATTGTTTTGCTGTGTTTGAGGCAGGAAATGTGGACAATAGTGGAGTCATTTAAAAAATCAACTCGACAAGTACAAATAATGATCTGAAAAATTAATTACAAGAGCTGGCGAACGCTTTGGTCCAATGGTGGAAACAATAGTTCATTAGTAGAAACAGCAATAAGACCGTTGTATTGAAACACTAGCCGCCACTGAGGCGATTGCTTTGCGTATGCAGTGTTGTAGGGTTGGAGTCGGAATTCTGTTCTCAGGTTGGCACTGACACTCTTAGATATGCTTAAAGTCAGGGATGTTAAAATTTAATGTGTCCTCGCCAGTTCAAGATATATTTTCTTTTTGTATTTTAATTTATTGAAATCAAAATATTTTCCCTCCTTTCTCTCTCTCTCTCTCTCTCTCTCTCTCTCTCTCTCTCTCTCTCTCTCTCTCTCTCTCTCTCTCTCTCTCTCTCTCTCTCTCTCTCTCTCTCTCTCTCTCTCTCGATCTCTCTCTCTCTCTTCTCTCTCTCTCTCTCTCTCTCTCTCTCTCAGAATTATCACTCATGAGCATGCTTCCTCTTTTCCACTCATTCAACACTTCTTACAATCAATGTTCCGTTTTAAGAGACGAAATTTTTAATAATAGGGTTAATAATATCACCGCCTACCATAAGTTCTGGATATTTTTTTCTTCTACATATTTTTCCTGGCACAATACGAAAAATGTGCTGGACCACCCTCTTTAAATCAACATATGATATTGTTTACAGAAAATTCGGTACCTTTGGTTCAAACGTCTTACATTAACAAAAAAAATAGTAATAATTGATCACGTCTTGTATTAATCTAGCTGTGTAATTAGTTTCGTTTGCGTGAGATAGTGCCCTAATGGTAATGAACATTGAGATGATTAACCACGGGAAGTAGCATATCATAACACTATCTGTAAACAGCAATACATTGATTGTTTTGAATTTGGTGGTATGAATCTGTCGAGATTGTTTATTAAAATTAATGTTGTCCTCTTTTTATGCAGATGAGGTTTCCTGGAATTCAGTTTGAAAAGCTCGGTCTATTTGATGGTCTGCTTACATCCTGCAGACTGAAAAATTATATATTGTGAACTCTTTTATGAGATACCCTTTCCAAACGCAAAGGCATCATAACTCTGTTTCGCTATTTCATTTTCAAAAATCGTTTATTAGAACTGGCGTTTGCAGTCTCTTTGGTCATTCATTTATTTATTTATTCATTCATATTTCGTGCATTCATCAAACTAGCAGTTGATTCCTTCCTCATTTATCTTTCTTTTTACTTTAAAAACAAATTTATTGTAGCTATTGAAATGTTTTAGTCCAGCTTCCTCCATGTCCAACTATTTACCATAACTTTTTTTTTATTACAACCTTGGAAAAGCTTAAAGGCAACAGTTTTCATTTGTTTTGTCCTCCCTAATTTATAGTGATCGATCTTACTAACATGGAAAAGCTGTAACAAAACTCCGATGCCAGTAAACAAAGAGATTGTTTATACAAAGCCCATTTGTTAGTTTTGACAAGCCCTTTGTTTGCATCGAACCATCCTTCTGATCCGTTTATTTATCTCCTTAATAATATCTCTCCATCCTGCTTTGCGCACAAGACCATACCACCTGTTTGTGACTCAACAATTGTGCTTTGAGATCTTTTCCTTTCATTCAGTAATTACACCTGTATATAATCCGCCGGCGTGCACTGGTGGCTTGGGAATTTTGGAGTGTGGGTGACTGTTTTGGTGATTTACTTCAATTCGGTCGTGTCCTCTAGAAATATTAAGTTTAAGAAAAGATCGTTTCAAACCAATAACTTTTTGACTGATGGAGAGAATTTCTCATGGCAGGTGAGGGAGTGTTCATTCATGCGTCTCAAGTGCGACGAATCCGATTACGCACAGATAGCCTATCAAAACCGGATCCTCAATCTGCAACGGCAATTTTATTTCATAAGTACAGTCTGTTCCTCCCATCTTATTTTCTCTGTATTGTGACTCTGATAATACGTAAATTATTGTTGTCGGATTAATCTGTTAAATAGGCCTTTTTTCTACATGCAATTTATGTTTACCTGACAGGCTTCACTTTTTGAAAACTATAAGTGGAAGAAAAAAAAATAGAATTTTCAGGTTTTGTTGTTGGTTTTTTTAGATTGATCTAAAAGAATGTTCAGTGAATATGATGTGTTTGTTTCTTTTTTATTCTATTAGTGCAATATCACACCTTAACACTGATTTTATATAAGAGGGTGGGTTTTTTTTTCCCTCACTGTTCCTACCCTTTCGCCGAGAAGGATCCTTTGTAGCTCCACTCTCTCGACAGGTAATAAGTCCGGCTATGAAGACATACCTGAGGTTCCCGTGAGAATGATAGCTACATGGATAAAACGCATTAACCTCCCACTGAAAAGTTTCGGAAATAAATTGCTCCGCATGTTTTATGTTGGATGTTTATGCGGCTTAACTACATTTTTAGGTAATTTGTACAAGCTATACACAACTGCATAAAACTGACAAACGTAAATTACTTTCTTTTTTTTTTTTGCAGAAAGAAATAGAACACCCAAAGCTCCGCGATCTATTTATATCGCTGGAGAAAGGCCTTAAGTTAAGTGTGTATTATCCCCAGCAGAACAGAATGTGAAAATATGAAGGAAGTTCTTGTTGTTACTTTTTTGTGTTTTCCGATATTATTAAATGATATAAAAATTGCAGGATGAAATGATTTATAAATTGGGTTACTGATTACCCCCAAAAAAGTTATCAAGAACTGTTCCACATTTTATGAGTTCCTTAGAAGACAGACATGTTGGTGGTGAAAGGAATTTAATAAGAAGGATCCGCTAGCACGTGTGTTGTTTATCATCAGGTCACAATGACCAATGTGATTATAATCATTGCGGTCACGACAGTGAATGTGATTATCAGAAAATGATGGTGTACTGTGGAAAGAAATGGTGAAAATGTGTAAAATGGTTCAAAACCAGTGGGTTAATTGTTAAATATTCCCAAGAATTTATTTTTCATGCTTCTCCCTGTGATCTCTTATAATGAAAAAGTTAATGGTAGAACAGTCACCTGTCACCTCATGAATATTTCCAAGATTATTCACCTGTCACCTCATGAATATTTCCAAGATTATTGTTTCCCTAACCCACATTAGACGCTTAAGCATTCTGTTTCATACTTTTCTTTTAAAACACCTCTTTTCGTGTGATTCATACACCCTAACACTTTTTGTACAGTAATCTTTATACACAAACCAAACCTTCATGAATTACCCATTACTCTCACTTACCCGTCGAAAACGCAAAGACAAAAGCTGTGAACTTGTCAATAATTGTACGTCGACATGGCCTTAATAACTCATTCGCGTGCATTTCTGTTTTGCAAAGGTCTATATCTATAATTCACAAGCAATACCGAGTACCTTTGTGCTCAGGACAATGTGTTAAGGCGTTATCCCCCAGGGATGTAATACGCTTACCTATGTAGTTTCCATCCAGTTTTCATTGTTTATCTTTATACAGAAAAGCCAAAAATCGTAACGCTACCAACGTTTTACAGCTTGTATGACTCTTATTATTTTATGTTGATTACCCTTAATTTAGATTTTTAAAAACTTTTTGGTCTCCATTTGTAGTTCATTTTTTTCTTATATATATTTTTCTTATATATGCATATCTATAAAGCGTATGCCTTGTTTCTGTGTTGTCTGTCGTCTTATCTCTCTATTCGCCCAGCCACGTATCTTAGCCACGTTTGTCTTGTAGGCGTGTGCCAATAAGTTCATTGTCCTTACCGGTACTGCTCACTGCTCTACCTAGGCTTAAGTGCATGATTGTTTTATATTGAATGTGACAAAGAAATGTTTCAGGTGGAAGAAATACTCATTGAGAAAGTGGCAGATACTCATATGAAAAAACAAACGTCACTCAGCCTTCCATCTAGACCGTGATAAAGTCACGGCTTGGGGACTAACAAATATAGCTCGAAGGCAGCCTTTCGGATAATCAGCTTTCTCTTAGATCCAACCAATACTTGCGGAATGAGCCAAACGTGAGAGACACACACACACACACACACACACTGTCGACACCCGTGCTCGAAATTGACTAAAGATCTGGCGTATGATGCAGGGAGTCGTCTAGAACTAATCATAACTTTGAATTCCACTTTTATCATATCATTTCTACTTTATTTCTTTACAGCAGGACATATTTACAGCCAGTTTTAGTCCTGATCTTTGGTTCTCAAATAAATAATTATTCGCACAAACCAGTCAAGAAATAATTATGGTTCACAGCTGTAATGTTAATTGTTGCTTTTATTTAATTTAGTATGTTTCTTTCTTATGAGCACTGATATATACTGTTGTTTTTTCCCTACAGATTTGAATCTTCTTGCTAGCTGAAACAACAGTCAGTGAAAAAACAGAGACTATTTTTCAAAAGCATCACATCTGCGCCAGTGTGTGCCCACTCCAAGAAAAGATTCATGCTATCTCTAAAAGGTTTCTGAGAGAGCCAAATATGTGTGGCTGGAACAAAGATCTGTCTAAATTCCATCTTTTTTCATAAGTACTTTTGCAGTGTAACAACATACTCAAAATATAGATGTCAAACTGAAATAATTTTAATGAGTTATTTACTTATTGATTCCTAGCCAATACCATATTACCAGATGAACAGAAACCTACTATATTCACTGTGTTTCCGCATATTTACGGACATTTTTAGAACCAGTGTTTGTATATGATACCCTTAGGGAAACTTGAAGATAGCCTAGCGTACCCTAGCTTCCCTTAAAGTAGCAAAGGAAGTTACCCCCACTTGAAGTGAAAATATATAAGAATGGCATCATCTGTGTGGAGAATGTTACTTGGTCTTCGCAGAGCTCGATCAAAGTCTGCGTGCTTACCGATACGGCAAGCTGTATGCCATGTTCTAGTGTTTATAAACGTGCAAGTGGTGTGCTCCCTTCTCCTGATTCTGACATTCGCCCTCAAGCCAACGCTGGGAGCTCCATCAGATGTGGTCTCCGGTTCCAAGCTCAGCGATAACCTCAGCAAGAAGGCGCTAGCAAACGTTGAAAACAGTATCGGTAGTAGCGACAGTAATGCTGGCCTCAAAGCCCCCTATAACAGCAACACCACCAATAACATTACCAATGGGCAGAGACTATTTAATTCCCAGTTCCGCTCTTTTCCGAGCCTGAAATCTTTAAATGAAATTAACAACACCGATAAAAGCAAAAGCGATAAGAACCAGACTATTTTAGCAGCTGATACTGTCGCAAGCAGCATTCAGATTGGGAGGAAAAAGCCTAGCGGTGGAGCGACTGACGCAAGCAAGACAGTCGGGTCTCGGTCGGCACAGAACCCCGTGTCAGGACGCCGAGAGATCAAGAGAGAGTTCCCTGTAGCTCTCGTGACGGCCGCCTCTGTTGCTGCCTTCTGTATCCTACTGTTCTTCCTGCTTGCCTACATATGGCACACTCGCCAACTGGACAGCCGCGCGCGGAAATTGGCCATCCGTCTGGCGGCTGATGCCGAAGATGAACGTAGGGGAATAGGCCGGTGCGTGTCGTCCTGCAGGAACTGTGGCCCCAGCAGCAGAGGGCGCATGGCGTCCAGCTCCTCCAGCGGGCGGTACACTCTGGCGCCGCCTCTCGTTAGGCCGGACTCGGTCTCTTCCTACCAGGATAAACGTCAGTATGAGCCGCTGACGTGCACCTCGACCTCCATGGCGGGGGGACTCGGCATAGACACTGACGGCGAAAGAGGCCTCGGCCCGGACAGCATCAGTGGGCGGAGCTCTGTGGGCGTGTCCGAGAGCGACGCAGGCGACAGCGAGGACGTGTTCGAGCCGGCGACCACTCTGCCCGTCATCCCGCCAGACAGACTCCGCGGTCTGAGGTCCGGTGGGCGGGGTGCGCACCGCAAGTGGAGCCGCTCAAAAAAGTCGTCATGTTCAGGGTCACAGTCGTTGGAGAAGAGAGACTCGGCTGTCACGGACAAGGAGATTCTGACACATTTCGCTAGCCGGAGACATTCCACCTTTTTCATCTGACCCCCTTCTATGTTTACACTTACCGTGTCCTTCATACCTTATGTTATCCAATATTCATCTAATCATTCTTCATGATGTTAAGATTATTTTTTACAAGTATTTATCACATTTGATATACCAATTAAAAGTATGCATTTTACATTCACTACAGTCACATTGCCCAAGTACTTGAGGAAATGTTTTCTCTCCTCTTGCTGAAGGATAATTATACACCATGCAATAGGTATTACACTGCTGCTGTCACTGACCCATCTTTTCATAATAATATTGCTGTGGGTACAATAATTATAAACTCATAATAAAATCATCACTTCCGTTATATTTTAGAAACCGATTGTGTTGGCACCATTTTGCAAAAGTATGACTCACTTAGGAAATTATCGCATTGTAAGAACTAACTAATCTGTTTTAGTTTTAACGTTTATGTATAAATAGGAGAAGCCTATATACCAAGACAAAAGTTATTGAAAATAATTATATACTCTCTTCAAACATCTTCAAACGATATTTGAGACACATACATTTTCTTATATCTTTCTGAATGCATGCTCCTATCAACAACAAATTTATAACAGTCACATTTTTATAATTCTTACGTGATTTTGATAGTAATCAGTTCTCTAAGTCTCGGCTTTCTAAAGAATCAAAGATTTCAATTCATGCGCGAAAAAATGTCATTTCTCAGAATTCTTATATCAGCCGTAAAAATGATTGTGTTAGTGTTCAAAACAATTATTGAGAAGACACGGACATCTCAAGATTTTCTGTAATGTGCAGAAGTGTCCCTTAAAATGAGAAGTTTTCATAACTAGTTCCGTACTATACGATATTGTATTGCACTACAAATACCCGTTATGTTTTAAACTATTATGTCATTGTTCCTTCTGTAGTTGCTGTAACTTTTTTTTTCTTACTGTTTTTAAGTTTATAGAGAGAGAACTCCTGTGTACATATTTTATTCAATATGATTTTTGGGGAAAACTGTCCTTGCTTCCCTATTCAGTGCTATCAATATAAATTATAAGGATTCACAAGTGTGTTACCAGATTTTTAGATCATAAAAAGAATTTATAAAGTATGCTTTCCTCCTGAAGGTTGCATTATAATGATATTTTAGTACGAAGTAATCTTCTGTCAGGTTGTGTGAAACGTAATTGTTTTCTCATTTGGAGCCACATTTCTTACATGATGTATAACTTATTAGACAAATGTATTATTTTTTCGGTTTCTTTTTGTTGCTTTTTTTTTGTTTTGTTTTTTGTTGTTTTTTTTTGTTTTTTTTTATTGATTTTGTTTTATGTATTGTTTTAGGAGCTTAAATTGCCAATCAGTATAATGTATATCCGATTTTTTTATGTAAGTGCAAATTCGTTGATGAAGTATCTTGAAGTATGTTTTCCTAGTCAATTGTGTTATAGCTTTACTGTTATCTTTGGGCAGAACTTGACAATGACTTTGTGTTAGTTTTGTTTTGTTGTTGATTCGGTTTAATCTAACGCCTAAAAACACACATGTACGAGAACATATTTTTGAGTTTTGCGTGAATGTTTTACTTCAATCACATTTACAGGGATCAATTTACTCTAGATTGATTGTAAGACGTTTCACTATCTTTCAAGAAAACGTTAATATATCTCAAGAGTGGACATACGACTCTATGTTATAAAATGTATAAAACTTCCAACTTTTCCTATCGTTTTCTTGTGTAAAATAATGAGTGATTAAGAATACTGCTGTATCCACTGTCCACAAGGAAAAGAATGCGGGTGGTACACAGTAAACAGAGTCCTTTTAAGAAACATACGATTAGAGACAGGGGAAAAAGAGAGGGAGAGAGAGAGAGAGGGGGGGAGAGAGAGATAGGGAGAGAGAGAGAGAGAGAAAAGAGAGAGAAAATAAAGAAGATCAGATTTGGTACAGAAACGGATAGAAAAGTGTCAAGTCCTAAATGTTGCATTTTTAAAACTATAAATGTATTGTGTGATTTGTTGTAATCAGATTACTTTAATCAACTCTTTTACTTAGTCTCAATTTCTTACAGGCACGTGCATGACAAATTAATTGTCAACTTTATCGTTCGTTGAAAAAAAAAAACAGTTTTAAAGCTAACATCCTCCTAATGGGTAGGATTATATTTTAAATAAAAATTCATCTTTGCCTCTTATAACAACATCATTCTCTTGGTGATTATTACATATACGTCTTATTTTGAATTCGGATACAACCAGTAGGGAACGCAGGGGAAGCCGATGTTCTACCCCTGGACCACCGCGCTCCCCTCCCCTCCCCCCCCTCTAGGGGGAGGAGGAGGAAGAGGAGGAGGAGGACAACAAAAAGAAGAAGAGAAAAAAAGGAAGAAAAAGAAGAAGACTAATAAATATATAATGTTTATTCCATGCAAAACATGGCTTTGGTTTTTGCACGTCATATTTTTCAACTAAAATCATAATACTGATACTATTACTAAACAAAAAATATTTTCGCTATACTAAAACTATATCTTTGAGACATATAATTTTAATTACATAGACAAAAATATGTTATTTAAAAAAAAGCCTAATTTGAAAAGATTTGTAAAACATACAAGTAGTTTCTTCTACCGTTAAATTAATATACGCTGTGTATGGAATAAACACCATAATTTCAATGTTCAAGACAAAATATTTTTCAAAACTATCTTTTTTTGTTACAGATAAAAACGTGATGAGAAAGGATGATCTCGTATTGCCAAATATTTTCTTTTCTAATCAACTAAGCCTTTCCTTGGACATGTAAATGAAGGATAATTATCCGTCAGTTGGAAGTATTCGGAATTTGTTTTTAGGAAACGATAATAATTATTAAATTTTATATTTTTTGTTCAACATAATTTTTTTATGCCCGTTCTCCCAGCATAAAGTTTGGGCAAGGTAAGTAAACGTAAATTACATAGGGTTGGACACATGCATGCCAACGACCGAGCACCAAAAAAATGTGGTTATGTAAGTGAACGTGATATTTCGAAATTCTTAACACCCTTTGAGGGCTTGGGTGTTCATCAAGATTAGTAGATTATATTTTTATTTTAAATATGCAGACGCTGTGACATTCAAAGATTTGAAACATACATGTATAACTGTATATGAAGCAATATACATACGAAATTTTACTGAGGTGAATTACAACTATTTAGAGCTAAAACAAACAGGTTATGGGTGATTGTATTACTAGTGCGACGATGACAAATCTAAGAGACCAGCAGCCGAAACAGAATGATGTCGGTGATAGAGAGCACTCTGATTGATACTCTTCACTGAGAACTGGAGAGATAAGGTCGATTGTGGCAAATCGAAATAAAGAAACATACTGCGTACTGCAGTCGACAGTTTTCGTTCTTCTGTTTCTCCTTTTCTTTCTCTCTCTCTCTCTCTCTCTCTCTCTCTTCTTCTT
>RQTK01000003.1:1387623-1403058 GCA_003991915.1 Elysia chlorotica | reverse complement strand
CTTCTTCTTCTTCTTCTTCTTCTTCTTCTTCTTCTTCTTCTTCTTCTTCTTCTTCTTCTTCTTCTTCTTTTTCTTCTCCTTCTGCTTCTTCTTCTTCTTTTTCTCTCTCTTTCACTCTCCGTCTCTCTCTTTCTCTTTGTATCTATCTCTGTCCGTTTTTTTTTCTTTTTCTTTTTCTTTTCCCTCTATCTCTACATACCTCTCCATCTATCTATTTCTATCACTTTCTTCTCATTATATCTAATTTTAAAGTCTTATATTAAGCTCTGATGGTAACTCATATACGGTGAACTCAAAAACGGTGTTTTATTTCTACCCTTTAGAGGCAGGTTAGGGATGTAAAAACTTATGTCTCAACCGGTGACGTTATAAAGACACCAACTCCACCAGTAGGATACATGATCAGGCACGAAACCAAGGACCTTCTGGTTAAAGCTGCGCGCTCTTTAGACTGAGCTAAGTCGCTTTTCTGGATTTCGGTCATCCCTGATAAGTTCCATGTCTTCAGGTTTCTGGTACAATCTAATACATACGGAGTTTTACGAACCCGAGTGCGCCAGCACCTGCTGACAGATGGAACTGCGGACTCCCTGCGCACTGGTAGAGAGAATTTACCGACTGAGCTATTGGCTCATCCCGTATAACATAAAATGTAACAAATCTATTTTGTGATATAATCAAAGGCAATATCCAGCAAACTTCCTCTCCCCCATTTCCCATCACTATCTAAAGCAAAGAACTGAAATACATGTAGCGGTGTGAGCGGTAATTGCTTTTGTTCAACCCAGGAGACAATCGCGTCCAATGTCGCTTTGACCTGTTTGTATCACTAGATCTTCCAGCCCACGCCTGACTCAGATATTGGCGATGTGACTAGTATTCGATCAGAAGAATAAATCCCCAGCGTCGATTTCCTCACCAGATAAACTCGCCAGGAGACCATGTATACCTGAAAGCAATAACAATAGAGATGGGAGACATAATTTTCAAAGTCGTGGCAACGGGGGAGGGGGGGCAGAGGGGTCGAGTTTAATTATAATTTTAAACTGTCATTGGGGTTGGTAATGTGATAAAACTATAAATGCATTGTGTGATTTATTGTAATCAGATTACTTTAATAAACTCTTTTTACTTCGTCTCAATTTCTTACAGGCACGTGCATGACAAATTGCCAACTTTATCGTTCGTTGGAAAAAAACAGTTTTAAAGCTAACATCCTCCTAATGGGTAGGATTATATTTTAAATAAAAATTCATCTTTGCCTCTTATAACAACATCATTCTCTTGGTGATTATTACATATACGTCTTATTTTGAATTCGGATATAAACAGGTTGCAATTTCCAAGTTCTTGAGCATACAATAAAACTGCCAGAAGAGTGTGAAAAAAAAAGATATTTCGAATTTCTAATACCCAATTGAACCCCGCCAAAATCTGCGTATTTTTTTCTGTTGCTGGTAACACTTTCTTGGATATCGGAATCGGGCACGCCTCAACAAGTTACACCAATATTTTACTGCTCTAACTTTTGTTTCCACCCATAGGCCTACGGGGTTTCGACCCCTTTCTCGCACTACGAGACAGTTTTCAGTGTTTTTACCTTCACCGAAAAAGTACTTCAAATATCTTATCTGAGCATGCTAACTCTACAGTCTTGCGTTTTAACACCCCAAATTTCTGAACCACACAAAAGCACGGGTTTTATTTTCATATTAAAAATCTTAACAGCTATTTAAAAGGTCATGTTCAAATGAGATATATAATGCGTAAAGATTTACAGGCATGGAAATCACTACATTTAGACCAAGACAATCTAGATGAGAAAGTAAGGCCGTCTGTTATAATATGTTGCAATGTCTAAGCGATCGTTATTAAATTCCAGTTCTATGATTGTTTTAAATCATCCCCGTTTCTAAAAAGCATCATTTTTCTTTTTTCGACGTTTTCTTTAAGACCCCATTTTCAAATGCACAATATTCTTCTAAAACTCAAATTTTCCTTTGTATTGATGCAACAGTGTCTGCAAACTCTGCATAAAAAAGACTATGCCTGGGCATCATTTGGATCGCTGGTCATATCTTTTAGTTGGATCAAGTCTTTACTAAAAGTATTCACTTCCCCATTTGGCGATTTACAAACTGGCAATTAAATATTACTGAACATATTGGCAAAAAAGTTCAGATGTGAAAAAGTATTGTTTTCATTGCTCTATAATATCACTAAGGCTGCTTGTTCTTGCATTCAAATCTCCTCCTATTACGATAGGCAAATCAAATTTATCCAAGACCTGGAACAAATGCCGTTCGAACAATTCGATACCTTTCAACGGCATATTTAAATACACTTTAAAATATTCATGATCTTTATAGGGAAAGCATGGACTAGTATCAGTGAGTGAGCCTATTGCTGATTTGTTTACATAAAGGAAAATATATTCCTCAGCACTAGAACAGATTATTTTGATATATGAACTTATACTCTTATTTACAAAAAACGGGCATATCCATCAAATGTCAAATTATTACCTCTCACAATTGGGATAAAAGTAATGATAAAAATATTGATAAATGGAGAGTATAAAAATAATCTACAAAAGTAGCCTATATGGAATCTAATATAAAATTTCATGCATAAATAATTGAATGCAATCGGCTCGTGGCATAGTTTGTCCAAAAAATGATATCAATAGAATTGTGCTGCAGCATTGGCAATGCGTTGTTTTTTTCAGCTGGCTGTTTCCAACAGGTTTCAGTGACAGCTGTACTTTATCTATTTCATGTAGGCCTACATCAGCAGCTCGGTGGTCTCATATATGTCTATACAGTAATATTTGAAAGCTGAAATTTAACATTAACTTCTAACAACTATAATTTATGTCTCCTCAGAGTCATTTTGTCGAAAAATATGCACAGAGAAGAAAAGATGACACAAAATAATCTTATATATGATATGAATGGTTCGATGGTGTATCATATGGAATCTTTTCTTCTGGGTTAAACCCTTTTGTGTTTAGATTATAACTATTGTTATAAGGTATTTTGTTGAATGGGTGCCGGTTGTAAAATGGTTAGGTAGCTGGGGGTAGTATTGTGAAGATGCTGGGTTGGAACCGTGTGTGGACTAAAATTTTTCTTCGCCCTCTTTGTCAACTCAAAGTGGAATGAGAAGCTCAGGTTATTAATCCACAGTGAAAGTACGGTGCAACGAGGAAAATAATGACAAGCTACCTCAAACGCCGTTTGTCTTAAAAAGTCAAGATACTACCTCGTGGTACTACAACACTGTCAAAGAGTGTAGAAAATGTATAGATAGATAGATAGATAGATAGATAGATAGATAGATAGATAGATAGATAGATAGATAGATAGATAGATAGATAGATAGATAGATAGATAGATAGATAGATAGATAGATAGATAGATAGATAGATAGATAGATAGGTAGGTAGGCAGGTAGGTAGGTAGGTAGGTAGGTAGGTAGGTAGGTAGGTAGGTAGGTAGATAGATAGATAGATAGATAGATAGATAGATAGATAGATAGATAGATAGATAGATAGATAGATAGATAGATAGATAGATAGATAGATTTAGCAAACAAGAAGTATACATTTCAAAATGTTTGTTAAAATTATTTTTTTTAATGTTTCGGTAACAATTTTATCATGACCCATACTGTTAGTATGTCAAGTCTGATAACTCTCGTTGACTTAGAGTGTTCGTCCTTCCATTATTATTAACTTTCTTTTTCTGGTTTCTGCTGTCCACTGTCCAGTGTCTACGAAGTTGATCTGCTTGGCATCATGTGATATGTCGAGAAATGAAAGGTACATTAGACAAAAATATGTTTTCTCTTTTGAAGATAATATATTACTAAAAATAATTTTGAAATCAATACCCTTAAAGTTACATCTACAAGATTATTGATTAGCTGCAGATCTAGATTAGCTCTTGTTAAATCCCACCGAGGGAACGCCCACTTCTTCCACTAAACCAGTAACGATGGCCTAGTCTATACCACTAGATCTCTCTATATAGATCTATAGATCTACAGTTTTAGATAGATAGATAGATAGATAGATAGATAGATAGATAGATAGATAGATAGATAGATAGATAGATAGATAGATAGATAGATAGATAGATAGATAGGTAGGTAGGTAGGTAGGTAGGTAGGTAGGTAGGTAGATAGATAGATAGATAGATAGATAGATAGATAGATAGATAGATAGATAGATAGATAGATAGATAGATAGATAGATAGATAGATAGATTTAGCAAACAAGAAGTATACATTTCAAAATGTTTGTTAAAATTATTTTTTTTAATGTTTCGGTAACAATTTTATCATGACCCATACTGTTAGTATGTCAAGTCTGATAACTCTCGTTGACTTAGAGTGTTCGTCCTTCCATTATTATTAACTTTCTTTTTCTGGTTTCTGCTGTCCACTGTCCAGTGTCTACGAAGTTGATCTGCTTGGCATCATGTGATATGTCGAGAAATGAAAGGTACATTAGACAAAAATATGTTTTCTCTTTTGAAGATAATATATTACTAAAAATAATTTTGAAATCAATACCCTTAAAGTTACATCTACAAGATTATTGATTAGCTGCAGATCTAGATTAGCTCTTGTTAAATCCCACCGAGGGAACGCCCACTTCTTCCACTAAACCAGTAACGATGGCCTAGTCTATACCACTAGATCTCTCTATATAGATCTATAGATCTAACGTTTTTGTCCAAATTTTGCTATACGCAATTTATATCATAGTGTTTCTAAATTTTGTAAATAGTGGTTATAAACAATGTCTACTCTTTAAATGCTAACCTGGAAACCACTATAATATCTAGATTTTAAGTTGTCAGGTAGTCACCTGCATAGCAGTTTTGTTTAGGTTCTATCGAGTGGGCTGTGCGAGCAGGACATTTTGTAAACGTGTTGCTTTGTTAACAGAAAGTTAAGTTTCTGGAAGCTTCCAATCTGTATCGAACAATGCACTCATTTAACCCCAGACCACCCACTTAAATTCCTTCCCCCTTTCAGTCCTTTTAAACACAGAGGCATGCAAGGGCGGCTGGTGCCTTTGGGCAGGGTGGGCAGTGCCCGACCTGTTTCGCTAAGAAGGGGTTGTGTTACAAAAATACAATGTACAAAATAATATGACAAATATTAAAATCAATAATAAATGTATCCGTCAGACTCTGCAACTAAAAGAGATTAAACCATAATGATAGTACGCTCTTTCCAGGCGCGACGTGGTTTATAATACTTCAGCGTAACTCTGTTTTAAGTTTCAACATCTCAGTGCCGAGTAGAGTCCCCTTTCACCAAGGTGGGCTAATATGAATTTGCCCAACCTCCTTGTAGTGTTCTTCAATACAAAATTGGACTTTGACCTTAACGCTTTCCATGGCTTTATAATAAGCCAAGTGGGGCTAGCCCGACTTGGCTAATTTTTCTAATTCCTTGAACCAAATTCTTTCATATTTCTTGAAGTTATCACTATAAGCCTCTGCATTGATTTGAACAAATCTCTGGTAATTAGATTTATTTAATTATATACATATAGGCCCCCTACTGATATGCAATGATATACTTATTGTTTTTAACCTACAAGTTTAAAACCAGCGATGAATTAAATATGGGCTAGCATTAGTTTAAACAGGCAATACAATAGTTCCAACCCAAGATAGGCCTCGAGTCTGTGAAGACAGGCCACAAAGGGATGGGCCAAGGCGGTGTCATTTTTAGGCGTCTAAGAAAATTTGGGTTGCCGTCTATCCACAGTTCACAGTTCTACGCACATAAAGTCCAACAGACAGTGTTAGCCTAGAATCTCTGGTTCAACCGTTCTTATTCTAAATACACACATTCACTTGTTTGTTTTGCTTTTTAGAGTGCAATTGTTGCATTGAGAAGGTGTGCGCTAAATTGTCACTTGTCAGTAATTGTCCCTTTCGGTATTGTGAGATACTGCTCAAGGATACTGTAATTATTTGGCTTTTTTAAATTGTGATCTAACTAGATCTAGAATCAACTTTCTTGCGATGGCTGTATAAACAACGCAGCAGGAATTCACCGCTGAGTATCCGGATTTAAATTAGAGAGTCATCGATAAGTTTTATGACTCGTCAGAATGATCAAAACTGCCTTCACAAATAAGTAAGGAACATTATCATCGTCATTATTATCATCATTATTAGTATTATTAGTGTTATTATTATTATTATTATTATTATTATTATTATTATTATTATTATTATTATTATTATTATTATTATTATTATTATAATTAATAAATATGTTGTTGTTGCAGAAAGTTATTACAATCTTTTAGTGTAATCTTATATTCTTACTTTTGTTATGTAATCAAGTCGCGGAATAGGATAATTTTATTGATTATACTTTTTTATATAGTGAAATTGCCAATTTGCCCGTGAGTTAAGACTTAAGTCGAGTAAGTTTAACGTCCAACATCAGCACTATATTGGCTATATAGTGGACGGACCCCAAGACTGACGCCTGACAATTTTATGTGCTGCCACACACGAGACAGGGCGGGGGTACCATGACTCATGTCTCAGCCAGTCCCATTGTACTGACACCGACCCAACTAGTAGGGAGAAAAATCGCAAGGTCTCGAACCCGTACCATTTCCGTCTGAAGCCAATGTTCTACTACTATCCGGATTTAAATTAGAGAGTCATTGATAAGTTTTATGACTCGTCAGAATGATCAAAACTGCCTTAACAAATGAGTAAGGAACATTATCATCATCATTATTATCATCATTATTAGTAGGCCTATTATTAGTGTTATTATTATTATTATTATTATTATTATTATTATTATTATTATTATTATTATTCTTCTTCTTCTTCTTCTTATTATTATTATTATTATTATTATTATTATTATTATTGATAATAAATATGTTGTTGTTGTTGTTGCAGAAAGTTATTACAATCTTTTAGAGTAATCTTATTTTCTTACTTTCTTACTGATGTTTGTTATGTAATCAAGTCGCGGAATAGGATAATTTTATTGATTATATTTTTTTATATAGTGAAATTGCAAATTTGCCCGTGAGTTAAGTCGAGTAAGTTTAACGTCCAACATCAGCACTATATTGGCTATATTGTGGACGGACCCCAAGACTAGCGTCTGACAGTTTTATGTGCTGCCACACACGAGACAGGGCGTGGGTACCATGACTCATCGCATGAAAAATCGCAAGGTCTCGAACCCGTACCAATTCCGTCTGAAGCCAATGTTCTACCCCATGGCCACCTCGTCCCCCCCCTTTTTCCCCCCACTTTGCCCGACTTGTTTTTTAAGGCACGAGCCGCCACTGGAGGCATGACTCAACAAAGCCCCCTCATCTCTCAACCCTTGGACTTGGGTCTTGTGCAAACATTGAATGATTCAAATCTTCTGCTTTATCTATTGCATCATTGATTCAGGCTTCATTCATTCCATCACTATAATACCTAAAGATGTGGTTTTAGTATCAAACAGACCTAGCCTGTAAGTCCAATGGTCAAGTAAGCTAGGATTCCAATCACACTAATGACCACACAAAGCCCTACAGCTCTTTTAGTGTTGTAACTTCACTAATTTGCTTCCCTGTGGGCCTAAAAGCTTCAAATAAGCTTGAATTTGTTTGGTAACTATTTCTGGATGTGACCAATTTATAAGAAATCACAGCTCTTAGGGAGCTGGTAGAGTGCTGGGCTCCCACTTGGCATACCAGGTTCAAAATGGTAACATAAAGTCCTTTACTGGTTTGGTCGGTGCCACTGTTAGTACATGTATATTGTGACAGAGGTCCTGGTTTCTCCGCACTGTCTCTGTGTGGCAGACTTAGTCTCCTAATCCATCCACAACATAGCTTTGTTGCTGAAGTTTAATGTTAAGAAACCAAACACAAACCAAGCAAAAGTCAAACTCAGATCTGGCCATCTTTATATTCTATAAGAGCTGAGACTCGAGTGTTGGTATTCTCACTCTGTTTTGGGACCTGTTAAGGAAGATTAAACATGGAATGTATAGGCGTATTTATAATAAAGCTTCTCTCTCCAACCATAGATAAATGTTGTTTTTTCTTTTTATTAATTTCAGACTGACACAGTGAATCAGAAGACTCGAGGGCACCATCCATAAACATTAACAGCTACAATGTCTATCATACAAGTAAAGGGTGGTGGTGGTGGTGGAGCAGTTGGCTTGGAGAGAACATCCTTTGTAGGTGCCAGGGTTCCACCAGAAATTAGAGCAATGATCAAGCCCTTGTCCAAACTAGACCAAACAGCATTTAAAAAGATTCTCAAAGGTAAGCTAATTAATTCATTAATTGCAGTTGATTCATCATAATATTTTTGTTTTTGTTATTTCTGGCATGTCAGCTTTAAGATTATTTTAGATTTTATGTATACTTAAAATGAAAAAAAATTTCTTTTCGTGGTTACCAATGAACAATTGAAATAAACTTTCGCAGACTGCTTTCTAAGCAGAATGGTACTGCTGTCCAAGAGAGGAGTCAAGAATAATCATTTAATAAAGCAGAAAATGGGCCATAAAATGTTGCGGCTTGAATTTTTTATATTTGCATCTTTTGTGTCAAGTAGTCTTAATGTCAGACAATTATTATGACTGATTATATGATTGGTTGAAATTCATTTAAATAAAATATTTAAAAAAAAACGAAATTGATGTTACAGTATTGAAACACATGGCTGTGGAACATTTATTCATTTCACAGTCATTGCCTCTGAAATGCAAGGCATTGAGCAAAGTTTTCAAGACCTGCAGCCATTGCTGAGCGAGACATTGACAGAGGATGTACTTGCCACTGTGTACTGCGGTCTGGATGATTTAATTAGCAGGGCACTTAAGCTTCCCAGTTCATCCTTAAAAAAAGAGGTATGTGCTTTAAAGAGTGTGAAGTAAAGATTTTTTTTTTTTATTATACTTCCAAAAAATAAATTTGTATGAAGGTTAATTGATTCATCAAAAAGAGAAAAGTAGATAAATAACCAACAAGTGTTTACAAATTTCTTTTTCAATCAATATAATCATCAACAAATTTGTGCAATAGTGCTTATCATTATAATTCTATGTTTTTTGTTTGTTTGTTTTGTGGAGCTTTAAAAAATGCATTGTAAGATGTATATATACCTTCATGATTTAACTTTACTATAAATTATGCTACATGTGGCATATTGAGCCTTTGAAAACAGAAACCAAATGATCTGGAGAATTTTCAGTGTGCTTGCTAATCATTCCTACCATGAGTAAAATCTGGGATGCAAGAGGGGAGCAACTACCTTCAATGAATAAATTGTTCTTCCTAAAAATATACCAGTTGACAAAAATAATTTGAGTTTAATCGGTAGTGTGAGGATTTGAAAAATTAAAAGAGGTGTACCTGAGTATTTTGCAAACATATTTTCTATGGTATTCTCAATGTTGTTGATATGGTTTCTTTCCCTTTCTTTTGAAACAGAATTTTATTCAGGACTTGCAAGATCTGCAGTGAGTATCTCTAAATACTTTCAAATTAATTGAAACTAATCTACCAGAGTAATGAGACTATGAAATTAAAAAAAAATACTACAGTACAAGGATACGTAAGCATAATGATCAGTTCTTTTTTCATATAACAAGACTTTATGACCTGTTGAACGAGTCTTAAGTTTAAGATGACTGTAATGCTTTTTGGATAATATTCACTTTGATTTCAATTATGTTTGCTATATCATAATTTCAACTTTAAAAACTGATTATTTTAAATTGTTCCGTTTAACATCATTGTAAACAATTTTGATGGTTTTTCTTTGATTTTAAATAAATGACTGCGCAACATCATAAGCATACAGCATGGAACTCAGTACTGGAAAAAAAAAAACTGATGACTAAAAGTACCTATGACATCAACACAGACACCAAAGTGAGTGGTGAGAAACTTGAGAGCATCAACAGGTTCGTGAACCTTGGATCAATCATCTCAAACAAAGGCTGAAGGATTGAAACTAGAATTTCTCTCCAGAATCAAGCAAACAACAGCTGCACTTTTAAAATTAAAACCTGAAAGGAAAGAAACATTCCGCTCGACTCAAAGATCAGACTGGATGCATTCACTGGTTATTTCAATATTTTTTTACGCCTGCGAGTCGTGAGTGTTGGCTGCAGATTTAGAGGATAATGACATGTTACCTCAGACTCCTTGACATTTCATACATGGAAACCATCCTAAATGCTGAAGTACAGAACAGAATCACAAACATAGAGCACATTGAAGATCTCCCGAACACAATGAAGAGATATAAATTAACTTTTACCGCCACTTGTTATTTGTATTACTATGTCACTTGTGGGTGTTTTTCACCCAATGGCCCTGAAAGAGGATAAAAAAATATAGCAGATGGTGGCAAATAGTTATACAATGAGAATAATTATTTATCTATCATTTCTATTTATTTGTATATCTATCTCTCTATCTATCTATCTACCTATCTATCTATTTATGTAAAGATAAAAGAAAATTAGTTGCCTCTCCCAACTCTAGAATTTTGAGCTGCTGCTTTCGTCAGGCGACTTGTGTCTTTGTGTTTGACAGCAGGAAACGTTTTCTGTGGGCGCAGTGAGAAAAGATCTCCTTTCTTTGGTTTAGAGTTGGTTTCTTTATGAGTACCTGGTACTTTTCCTCTAAGCACAAGTAACACACTTTTTTGGCTGGTGTGTACAGCTTCACTTGTCTTACAATTTCCCAATGTATTTCATGGTCTGTGTTGTTGTTTTTCAGTGTCCAAATAGGCTTGCTTAATTGTGTGTCTTGTATCTTGTGGTGTAGTTTGAATGATGATTTGTGGAGGTTGTACCTTGTTTCAAACTCGTTTTTGGTTATGTTGTTTCTTGTTTGTTATTGTTTCCGTGACTGTGGTTTTATAAAGAACACATTTTGCTAGACAGTTGCCAGTCAGGGGGCAGCTTGTTTTGATTCTTCAGTTTTGGTTCATCTATCTATAAATCTATCTCTCTATCTTTCTGTTACTCTTTACAAGTAAAACTGTTTTTTAGTTCCAGCAAGGCTTATCACAAAGATTCTGTATACCACTATTGACATCCCCTCTGTGTGTGTTATTTTAATTTCTATAGTCTCTTTCTATCTATTTATTTATCTAAGAAAAGGAAAAGGAGAAAAAAGAAGAAGAGGGAGAAAATAAAATGCAGAGGGTATAACAGAGTAACAAAATGAAGTAGCGCAAGGGTGATGTGCAAGGAGAAGAGAAAAAGGAGGAGGAGCAGGAAAAGGAGAGGAGGAAAAGCAGGAACAGGAGGAGAGGAAAATTAGCAGGAAGAGGAGGAAGAGGGAGAGGAGAGGCAGAAAGGTGAATAGAAGGTGTAGCAGGGGGAACAAGAGGAGGAGGAAAAGGGAGATGTTCCTGGAGGAGGTGCAGCAGGAAGTACAGTAGGAGGAGGAGGAGATGCAGAAGATGAACAGGGGGAGGAGGAGCAGGAGAAAGTGCAGCAGGAGGAGCTGTAGGAGCAGAAGCAGGGACACAAATAGCTAATAACCTAATAAACCTTTTGACAGAGAGATTGAGCAGGAAAGGGAGAAGAGATCTGGAAAGAGGGGGAGAGAGAAAGAGCGCAAGCGGGAAAGAGAGAGGTATAGGGGTGTTTTTCACCCACTAATGAATTGGTTTCAACGAAAAACATGGTTGTGAAAAAAATTCGCAAAAAAAATATAAATTATTTTTTTTCAGAAATGAGCAACACAGATACACATTTTTTACACAAAACAAATGTTGAGGAATATATTTTGGTTTTACTCTTAAAATTTGCATCATTAAAAAGTGGCGCTGAAAGTTAAAAGGTTATGATCAGCCATGTGTCACAAGATCCACAGGACTTACCAAACCAATCCTACAAATAACGGGGTAAGGAATGAGAAAGAGATGAAGGCAAAGGAGATGGGCGGACAGGATCACACAAGGGACAGGGAATACTATAAATGAAAACCTGAGGGAAGAAGATTACAGGCTTAAATGCCGAGAGCTGGTTGCCTGATGCAGTAATGCTATACGGTTTCCCCAACCACAGGATAGAAACATGTGAATCATTATTTTGAGTTTAAATTTAACTGCGCCCATGATATATGTCTCAACATTTTATATGCTACATGCAGCATTCTTTATTTTTTTGTTCACTTTTGTAATTTCAGAATACCTGAGGGTTTCCACGAGGATCTTGTAGCGATGGTTGTGGGTCCTAAACGTCCTGTCATAGACTCTTTCCTGGAGAACAGGCGGCCACGCTTGCCCTCACTGGAAAATCTTTCATGGAGAACAGATGTAGCAATCTCAACGGGGTAATCTGTGACCACTGTTTGTGAACAGATCCGCTGTCATTGGGTTGCTGGTTTTTTTTTTTCTTGTTTTTTTTTCACTTTAGAACTAATTGTCATGACATTTTGTTTTGTTTTGGTTTGTTTTTTTATTTAATTACTTATAGGTTGTTCTATTGTTGTTATTGTTATTGTTGTTTGCTTTATTTTAGAGCAGTTAGATGCTGAGATTTTCTTCCTTTTAATATTTATAAAGATAGAAGGCTCTGGTGATATTTTGATATTAATTCTTGTTTTTTTCCTGATATAACTTCACCAACAATTTTATATTTTGTCCCTTCTTTATCTTGACCTAAATATTTTGTCAATATGATTTTTTAAAAAAATGAAAATATTCTGTTTTGTTTCTTCTTGGAAACATACGAAATAACTATAGCTTTAAAAATGTATTGTACATGTATATTCCCTTAGTGCACCATATTTTAATTAATATCATTTTTCTATTTTTAAATACTTATTCGCTAAAGTCCTTGAAATGATTCACTGTATCGTCTAACAAAATTTTTTTTTTTAAATAATCAGGAAATATGAAATATAATAGAGTAAGCCATAGATTTAGATTTGTGAAGTTTAAATATTAATATGCATGCCTTGATTCTTGTAAATACATGCGTTGCTTTGCTTCTTATTTTCAGTGTCCTTAACAGGGTACTTGTTAGAGGTGTTACTATGGAGATGACCTTGTCTGATGGCAGCATAAAAGACTTTGAGGTAATTTCAGACATAATAGTTCTAAAGTAAGCTCATTTGTTTGAATCATTTTCCTTTTCTTTCTTTTTCTTTTTTTAGAAGATTGCCATAAAAATGAATAGAAGGTTGTTGATTGACTTAATATATTTCATATTGAGCAGTATAGGTTGGCATGAAATTATAAACAATATAAATGGCCATTTATAAGTTGCTGTGAGATGATTTTTTTTTTAAAGGGACATTAATTTAATAATAATAGATAACAACCACTGAATCACACATTGATTTCCCCTTGGTAAGTAATAATACTCTTTATACCATACTTTGTTTTATTTTTTCGAAGGGTGAGGAGGGCCTGAATAAATTATTGTACTTGTTACATATGAAGAAAAAATTGTAAAGCAAAGCTGCACATATTATGGCTTTTCAAATATAATTTCTCATTTCTGGATTTACCAAGGGCTAGCTCGGCAATCCATATATCTCTCTGCATTTAAGGGTTAGGTTCCCCATAGGGATCCTAGACAATAACAATTAGGTTGATCGTCTGCGCTTGAAAATGTAAGAAGGAAAATTAAACAATTATTACTTTTTATTTTTAAATTCTTTGATGAGGTGTTTAGGTATTTTTTTATTTTTAAATTCTTTAATGAGGTGTTTAGGTATTTGATTTTGTAGTCAGAGCCTCCTAATTGATAAACTCATAGTTTCATAATTATATTTTGTCTATTGCCATGATGGTTTTGCAAATATTTTCTCACATTATGTATTTGGTTGTTGTTTTTTCTCTTTCTAGATGACTGTATCAAAATTCCAAGAACTGCGCTTCCACGTAGCCTCTGTTCTCGGTGAAATGGAGAAGTTAGAGAAGCACAGTATACTCAAGATAAAGGATTGATTACATGTATACAACTTCACCTTTTTGTGATTCAGCAAAATTTTGGAACAAAAAAAAGGAAATAATGAGGGTTGTGGTTGCCATAATTTTTTTACAAAAAAAAAGAGTTTAATTCTATTACATGCATGTTTGAATTATATGGTTTAAGAATGTGAGTATAACAATAAGCTCTAAGTCTTTGTATATTTTCTTAGACTCAAAAGAAAACTTTAAAAGGGTAGAATGGCTCAGGAGAACAAATAGGGAATGAATTTTAAATTTGATCTCTGTTCCGTGCACTATGTACTGCAGGATATTTATTGATGGGTGGGTGAGAGTTGAACAATCTCCTAGAATGACACAAGCCACTTAATAGCTATTTAGTTCCCTGGCTGAAAATAGAATGTTATTGTGTTCCAAAAGTTATCATACACCTATCATTTTGTATTTAGAATAATCTCATCTCATACTATATTAGTTAGCTTACCAAGCAATACTTGTTGTCAGTATTTTCATTTTTCTGACTAAGGACATATTTGTTTTGTGTAAAATTTGAAAATTGATTCCTATTGTGATGTATAGTATTTTTAAAATCATTTATTGCATTCATCATACTCTTAGTTTTGACTTTTTAAAATAGAAATATCCCATTCCAAGTATGGCTTGTGAAAAAATCCAAATATTATTAATATAACATATTAACTGTCAATGATTAGAAGTATGTGTAGTCTTTTTGTGCATCTTTGCTAGTAAAACAAGAGAAGGAAAATTTACATCTTTTATAGTCATACGAGTTTGTGTTCAATAAATGTGTGAAGCAATCTGACAAAATAAGTCTTGTTTAATGTTACTGTTGATACTTCCAATGGATTATGTGTGTGCGCATGAATGAGAAACCCATTTTTATGAGGCTAAATGTAAAGTCTTTGTCTTGTGGAAGTAAAAAATAAAATATTCATTTGCCAGTTAATTATTGCAGTTGTGAATCAAATGAACGTTGAACTATAAATGTCCTTTGCAGTCAAAATTTGTTTTACCATCTCTCGAAAAATGTTTTTTTACTTGTATCTTAAATGGAACTTAATAAAAAAAAATGTACTATTTTTTACCCCATAATGAACTTTGTTTTGTTTTTTTATAAGTAAAAAGTTGTATATGAAATTTTATTAAAACAGGTCTGAGTTATTTCAAGAAAATTGCACAGAGTGAATTGGCACTAAATGTATAACTTCCCATCCATTCATGACTTCCTTGAAATTGAATTAAATCTCCTCCGCTGAGATGGTCGAAGACTACTTTGCCTCGGACTGATCTGTAAATTGCTGCATTAATTTGTTTCACTCTCCTCTGTGCATAGGATGTTCAAGTTCCTTTGTTTGGCCAACGGGTGTTAGGTGATATTACATGTAGTCCTTGGGATCATTTTTGGGGAAAATAGAAAAACAGTTTAACCCTG
>RQTK01000003.1:1370123-1382623 GCA_003991915.1 Elysia chlorotica | reverse complement strand
GGAAACCTATCAAAAACACTTTCGCAAAGAGTAGATAAAATAATAAAGAAAGCTTCCCGAATTATTGGCTGTGAACTGACGTCTTTCAAAGACATGTATTTTTTACAAGTAATTAAAAAAGCTAAATGTATTACATCAGACACAAACCATCCTCTACATAGTGAATGCGAAACGTCCAAAAGAAGCAACAGACTATTATCAAAAAGAGCAAGAACAGATAGATACAAAAACTCATTCATACCAACATCCATTAGGCGACTACAAAATAGCTTTTAACTAGAGCGGGGCGAACGTTGTCTCCGGGTCGGGAGAATCGCAGTCGGGATTTTGTGTTTGTATGCAGTATTAAATGTATTCTTGTATATGCGTGAAGAGTTGTTTGTTTGAAATGGCTCATTATATTTTATTATTATTATCATCACTAATTTTTATGTCACACATGTACAACTGGTGTATTTATGTATGTATGACCACGAAAAATTTCCCTATGGGACAATAAAGGATTATCTTATCTTATCTTATCTTATCTTATCTTAAACAAACACGTCAAAGTCCCATCATTGGTTGCAAAAGGTGTACTGTGTGCTTTTTTTTTTATATCGCTATTAACTCAAATAAGTATAGTTTGCTCTTGAAAAAAGGCATGAAAGGGTTAGGTGTGCACTGTTTCATAACAAAAACATAATAACCTTGAAAAAGATAGGCTTCGCTGGGTATTTTTTTCTGTATAACAGCATATTTCTAGGTTTAGAATAATATAGATCTTAGGGGAAAGAGAAAGCGAAAATCTGCTCCTTACAAAATTATACTTTTTAAACGGTATTATTAGAATGGGTCTGGTAGTTTTCAGTCATGCTTGAAAGATGTTTTTCATTTGAGATTGTCATGGATTGTTACGTTTTAATACCAAGACAACCTTTCTCCAGATGCAGCAATGTGCGCAAATATTTGTTAGGAAAGGAAGAGGTGAAAGACATTACTTTTGATGGAAGAAAGCGATGATCTCTACTAGCTTAACGTGTACTAGATCTAGGTCTTAAGAAAGATTATGGCCGGCGACTACAATTGAAAAATTGGCAAATCTCATGTTAAAGATCTACCCGGCGATTAAATTTATGGTTGTTCATAGGATGAATATGGACTACCTTTTTCATCTCCCGCTAAAACCCTTCTCTAAATTGTCGAAAGCTGGGTCATTTTACGTTACTTACTTATCGTTGAACCCCATGATCACTGGAGAAAATGAATGGCTGCAGGTTTTATGGTTAGCCAGGATTAGCAAAACATAACTTTGGAACGGGGTGTTGTTTTTGTTCTTGTTTTTGTTTTATTGTTGTTGTTGTTGTTGTTGTTGTTGTTTTGTTGTTGTTGTTGTTGTTGTTGTTGTTGTTGTTGTTGTTGTTGTTGTTGTTGTTGTTGTTTTGATGGCATGATTTACTGTCGAATGGAATGAAGATAAAAGAAACATTTCAGGAGATAAGTAATTGACTTAACGTAAGTGTATGTGTATGTATGGGAAACACGTTTTAATAACAATACATCGTCGTGGTCGAAAAGGATTATTTATGTACGCAAAAATAAAATCAACAGCTTTAGAAAGCATTATTTATTATTCAGAAGATTCATGACAACCTTGAGATCTTTTATTTCATTTCATTATTTCTTAATGTTGCGGTGGTTGTAAATTTATGAAGCCACACTCTTCACGCTGAGAAGACAGATAAAGAAACTCTGTGTGATGATTATCACTTTCTTTTAGTTTCTCTAGACCGAACAATTGACGTGGGCTTGTTATTGTCGAAATATTCTTTGCCTCGTGTCTTTCGCTTTACGGATATAATACCTGAAACAGAGCCATGCGATCTGCAGAAAGCGTAGACAGAAAGGGTTTCGAAGGCACGTTTACCTTATTTTGTTATTTTCATATTTTATGAAAAGATATTTAATTAGGTTTCTTTGGCAAGCCATTGTGGTGACCCTTAGAGTCAACACCGCTTTCATCTTTTTAAGCATCAATAGGATGCAATTACAAAACAACATAAAATTCCCTTGGCGTATGTAAGTGGTGAATCACTTAACTTTCATGTATATTATATGCTATTCCAGTTTTGAGACCCGGCCGTGAGATAGCCTTATTCCCAATAAACTGACAGAGTAGTTGGGGATTGGTGGGGGAAGAGGGACAGAAAAATAGGGGGTATAATATAGAAATATAAATATAAATGAAGACAAAGGGAAAGGTGGTATAAAAATATAAAAATCACATTTTATTGAACCATTGTTAACTTCTGAATAAGAGAAAATACCGCTCGGCAGAAAGAGAGAGCGAGCAATTTCGCACGACTAACTATCCTGATTGTTTAAATCTTTTTTTTAATCATTTTCTTTAAGAGACACCCATATGTAAAAATAGATCTTTATGCAAAAGTAATTTCGAGATATCGAATGTATAATTAATGTATGACAATTATCATGATAATTTGACTTTTTGAAGACATTTCTCAACTACTTTCTCAACATTATTTCCATTTAACCTAGCTTGAATTAGTGGACGTTGTATAGGAAATATGATTTCACTAATTGGTTATATAACTTCTTGGGAAGACCATGAGCTCTGCCTTGTGTTTAGTTAGCTCATCAAGCAGGATTGTTCGCGGTCAACCTAGGACGGATGAACTATGTGCCTTTTATGGTGGTTAAAGAGGAACATAAAATGCGCAAATGGATCATTATTATCTGAAACTTGATACTTTAGTGCTTCTTATTGATGAGCGTGACTCACACTTCTATTAAAGTTGAACAAATTTCGGTGAAATAAATTTTCCTATGCGTCATGCGCCCTCAGCCCACTTTCAATAAACTGATCAAATCTTATATTCCGTGGTTTTCCTCTTGTGTATTTTCATTGTCTTGGTAGGGTAGTTAATTGTTGTAATTTTTTTACCCTTCGTCCATATTTTTTTTTAGGAAGACGACTTTTACACACTTTTTTTCAGATTATATTTATTCTCACGAAAAGAGGTGAGGCGTGTCTGTTTTGATTTTGCTTCGTTTATACATTGTGAAAATCACATTGTGTGAACCTAAAAAATATGTTGAACAATCTGTAACAAAATAAACTATGCAAGTGGGCTGTGCAAATCATACCAAGAACTACTAGCCAAGAAGGACTGCATTTTATTTATTATACACTATTCTTTACAAATATAATGGCTTAATGGTACGAACTAACTTAGCAGAGAGGACACTTGACAGTTCAACCGTATATAAATATCTTTCGGCTAGCAAACAATTGAGTTAGAAATAGAGGTGTTACGGTGCATCTTGGTTGAGATTTTGAGCCATTGCGAAAAGAAAGTTGTTTACACTAAGTAGTAATTACACACCTCAGGGGGTTCCTCGCTCGCAGGCCTAATAAAATAAACTGAACTGAAAGGAAAACAGCGATGCTTTGCGAGGGCTTGAGGGCTTTGCTCCTTTTGTTTATGGTAGAGCTTATAGTACATGTATTTACATTCGAAGTTCACCCTTTTTATGTAAGATCTAGATAAAATAAAAATATTTTATAGGATTCTTGTTTTTAGTCAGCGAGTTTTCTAAGATGTTTTATGTAAGTAATAATATGCAATAAATATACGTTCTGAAATTATGTTGTTCGAAAGGGTATGGGATCTAAAAAAAAATTTATTAATTTTAAAAAATTATCTTAAATTATCATCTCCCAGCAAACTTTCCAAGAGCTGACATTATCAAAGCTTCTATCTGTTGTTTTATCTTTGATTGCCAACCACTAGTTTCGTTTTCTATTGGTACTTCTCAGCCTCCACTTTTTTAGAAGTTAAACTGGCAAGTTAATTTCCTGTAGGAAAACAAAAACATTTTTTAATAGTCACGAAAAATAGGAAGAAAAGTAAAATTTGAGTCAAATATATTATGTGCAGTGATTTTTTTAAACGAACGACTTAATTGTCAAACGTATGCAGCCATTCGTTGTGTCTGGTGACGACGGGAAATTACCACGATATGATTGTGTCACTGCTTGGAAGGTATAGGAGACAGGCGATATATTGGTGGGTTTTGGGTTTGTTTTTTTTAGATTTGCTAAAGATCATTGGCTTAGGGAGTAAAATCTGGCGAAAATATGCATCGCTCCTATTTATTAGTAACAGAACATCTTCTCTTTTTTTGTACTAGCTACTCCCATTCCTCCACCATTTTTATTTTATTTTTTTATTTTTTATTTTTATAGGGGGGGGGGGGGGGGAGGGGAGAAAGGGAAAAGAGGAGGGGGACAGGGAAATTTAAAAAATGTTGTTTTAGATTTATTTTTTTTACTTAAGCAATACGTATTGTTTCAAAATACAATTCCCATTTTTCAATTATCTATTCTACAGTTGTTTTTTACAAGCTTTTTTTCAAAATTGTTTGTTAAACTCGTGTTACTTTTTAGTTTAACAAATAAAATCATAGGCATTTCAACTTGTATTTCTTTCTGGGAAATTCCTTTCAAGGGTTAAAGGTACATGCTATGATCTTCACCACCGCAGCAACAGAGGTTTCTGATAGAGGTTTCACTGCTTAATTACTAATAGACACAGTACTGAAACGGTTTTACTGAAGGTAACTTCAGATATGTTTTTTTCCTGCTGATGACAGTGTTTGCTTGGTTAAATCTGTCAGCACTACTAATTTGACACTATTGATTACATCACACTTTGAAAACAGCTAAATGGAAACTTTTAGTATCGGTGTGTCCTATACTGGTTTAGATCATAATTATTTGACTGAGAGGAAACACAAAATTCTAACTGTATTATTATATCAACACGATTTGAGTAAAAAAAAGACAATAGTTCGCGGAAGTTCTCTTTTGCACCCCTTATTATTTTCAATGTACTCACGATCTATGAACAATTTTATTCAACAACATTGTTTTAGTGTCATCTTTATACAAATAATATTCAGCTGTACAAATTCGTATATATGACTTATGTAAATGTATTTGCGCTGTCATTGAGTAGATGGCATTGAATAGGAAAACGAGAACCATGCTGCAAGGCGCCGAAGGACTGACAAGCTTTATAGACTATAGAGTAACCCACATGTAGACTTGTAGCTTTTGTTATTGTTTTTATTTCAAGTTTATACAGTGCGGATGCAGATCTAGTGAAATCTAGATCTAGGTCCCAACTATATATTAATGCGCTTACATGGGTCTCGGTAAGAGTAAAATACAAAGAAAAAAAAGGATAATAAAATTACTACACCTACAGTTGATACCCCAACGAAAACGAGAACCCGACAGCTGAGAAGCATGTACTTTGAAGCCACTTTTCGATCGCAACCAATTTACAATCAGGACCCAAAATTCTTTAATGGACACAAATTTGAAAGAAAAAAATTGCAGAAAACAATTTAGCTTTTTAAACTCAATTTTTTTTTTTTTAGGATAAAAACGCATTTAACAGTGTCGACGTGTAGAACGTCTCCTACAAGTTACACGCAGGCCATATTAACCTGTAGCGTGGGAGAAATTAGGTTAGGGTAACCCAAGCGGATGGCGTCACTGGGGCTCTACAAGCTACAAATAAGCTACACGTGCCTAAAGTCTTTTTTTAATCCGACTTACGCCATTTTACATGACTACGTTCTAATGGTATTTAACCCCTTCGTGGCGGAGGTATTTTCAATTGCCATGACGAGTCTTATTCTGGTTTCCCATGATGGAGACATTTTAGTTCAATTATAGGTGGTGCTAGTTAAAAACTTGTAACTTTCTTGAAATTTGTCATAATAATTGTACACATGTATCATACACCGATGGTAAGCTAATAAAATGTTCTTTCCCATACAATAGGATTGAGAAAACGTAAGATAAGAAAAGTATTCAATCAGTGTTTAACTGCTTTGCATTTACTGCCTCTTTTACGCAGTCAAAAACACGACGCACACTGTATCGGTACGTCTAAACGTCATGGGAAATGACAAAATAAGCGGATTTTAGGACGTACAATGTACGTAGGCTAGGCATCTTTTCAGAAAAATTTGGACGTACGGCGTACGTTGTATGTCAAAAAAGGGTTAATGCGTGTAAACAAGACAAAGCATTTATATATATTTTTTTTTTTTTAAAGGAAAAGAATTGGGGAGCTAATTTTAGAATCATGTACACAGGATACGTTGAAAGTGACATTGGAAAGAGAAGCCCTACTGAGTTTGCCCCTTCTGCATTCATGCGTTAATTGTATTTTTTCTTTAGTAAAAGCAATGCAGAGATCAGAGAGAGAGAGAGAGAGAGAGAGAGAGAGAGAGAGAGAGAGAGAGAGAGCGTTTCGACATCCTTTTTGTAAAGAGGTTTTAACTTATTTTTTCCTCCTATTTTCTAAGTCAACTGCTGTTAAAGATTGCTATAAATAGTTGGCTTTTTTGTTGTTTTTTGATTTTTTGTTGGTGGTGTTTTTTGTTGGGGTTTTTTTTTTGGGTGGGGGGCAGTGATAAAAAATATCGAGTAAGACTGTCTATCAACATAGTATTATAAAGCAAAAGTGTCTTTTAAGCGATTTGACAAGACCCCCATGGCATTTTTGAGGAAAGGGATATTGGGACAAAAGTTGATTATCAGAAGAAAAAAATCGGATGAATATACATGTAATAAGTTTTAGTAATTTTTTTTTTAATTAACGCCTACATCATGTCAAGTTGTAGATCAAATAGATCAAGGTCTATCTACTTTACCGAAGTAATTTTGTCAACCATGTATTACTTGGAAAAGCGGCATCACATTTTAACCATGCCAATTCTTGGTATCACTTTTTAAGACGCATATCATATCATTGAATTTTATATTTAATTATTGTGTTTAAACAAGTTAGTATTAACCTAACATGCAGAGAGTGCATATTTTAGAATCAATCTCAATATTTCCTTATTAAACAAAATGAAACTCATAGATTTAGATTGCAAGTAGCTTTTGGACATTGTATACTTCTTGTTTCATGTCCATTTATTCAAAGATCAGAGAAGCTTGCTTATTTATTTTTGTTCAATTGAGAAGGTCAGCATTTCTTATTCTTTTTTTATGGGGCTTGGGTGTCGTTTAGCACATAAATTACGTGTGATGCTTATCGACGCTGCTTAGCTTGGTTTTCCGAAGATTCCAAGCCAACGAATGTGCACAAGTTGGAATTTAATCCTTGGATCTCCTTGCTTCTCTTCAATCCAGAGCTATATTGACTGAGCTATCTGAAATCCAAAATTCACCCAAAGAGGAGGGTTCTATCTCAGGTAAGCAAAGGGGAAGGTCTAGCAACCGACCACTCTGTCAAGGCCATGTTAAACACTGGAGGTGTGTGTGTCCTCAGATCTCGATCATTGTCACCGAGACCCATGCAAGGGGACGTCACTGTTCCCACCCCCACCCCCCTCTCCCCCCAACATCCTCCCTTTCTGAACTCGATAGCCATCAAAACCCACGCTCTTGTCAGCGTTTCTGTGAAGAGGTTTCAAGCAGATGATTGTGGAAGTTGGGGGCAGGGAAGGAGGGGGGGGGGGGGGGGGGGGGGGGGGGGGGGGGGGTCATAGTAGAGAGGGGTGGAGAGGAAAACTGGGGGTAGAGGCGGGATAGGGGTAGATCAATGGGGAGAACTGACATCTGTAGTAGTGGTTGGAAGGCCACATTAGGGTGGGCCATATGGGAGGAGCTCATTGTTGACAAGGTGGTTATTGTGGAATGATAAAACAAGAGAGTGATTTCCAGCAAGTGGTGATCCAGAGACGTGGGTTGTTCTAGATTCAGTCAATTGCATACAGTGTTTAATAAAGAAGGCGCCAGAATGATGTCAGATAGTATTTGCGTAAGTATTTTAAAAACTTAAACTGTGTTATTGTGGTACATAAATTTCGTTACGCCGTATTATGAAATATTTTCATTCCATACGTTAACATTTTATTGAAATGTATTCCTTTCTATCTGTAGAGAGGTTCATGGTGTGGTTTTGCCATACAACCCAATAGGTGTCCATGTATTTCAATAATAGAAGTCGGAACAGTACTATTTAGTTCTTATTAAGGATTTGGACACTCTTATCTGGACACGTAAAAAATTTTTTATATATTGTGTAGATTGTCATGAATAATTATAATTGGTATATACTACTACTACTACTACTACTACTACTACTACTACTACTACTACTACTACTACTACTACTACTACTACTACTACTACTACTACTACTACTACTACTACTACTACTACTACTACTACTACTACTACTACTACTACTACTACTACTACTAGTACTATTACTACTACTACTACTACTACTACTACTACTACTACTACTACTACTACTACTACTACTACTACTACCACTACCACTACTACTACTACTACTACTACTACTATTACTACTACTGCCGCTACTACTAGTACTACTACTAGTACTATTACTACTACTACTACTACTACTACTACTACTACTACTACTACTACTACTACTACTACTACTACTACCACTACCACTACTACTACTACTACTACTACTACTATTACTACTACTGCCGCTACTACTATTACTAGTTTAAGCATTACTTATGGCCTATAGCTACAATGCCCATGAGTTCTGAATGTGAAAAAAAAAACACATTCAACAGTTCATATTTATTTTCTTCATACAGCGTTGCTCAATTTAGGAATCAATGATAATAAATTACACAGAGACGTGTTGTTTCAATTAAAAACTTTGGCGTTATTGAGAGGGCTTCGAACTTTTCTTAGGTCTTTACAATATTTTAATGCCCGAAGATATTGCTATCATCTGCTAGTATACATAAAATATTAGCCCATTTTAAAACGCTCCCTTGATCTAGTGAAGCATTAAGTGTATGACATTCCTTTCCTATCGAAAAAACGTAATACGGAAGTAAGATAGGTGCATATTAATAGGCTGTTCATGGCTTATTTGTGGGGTGCAATACAGAAGTATTCTTTTGTTTTTCCTCCTCTTCACTCTTATCTATTTCTCTCTGTGTTCCTCTAGTTTTCTATATCTCTATCTTCTTATCGCCCACTCTTTATTTGTCAACGAATTTGTCATTATACATGTATCTTCAATTTTTATGACACTTTTGGTAAGTCTTCTCTTCTCTGCTCTTCAATGGCGTTATTTTGTAAACCTGGATTTTATTAAATTAAAATAATGAACAATTCAGAAATTTTGGAAAAGGGAAAAAACGGTCATGTTAACGGTATGAAACGAACGAGAGAGTTTGAATAAAAGTTGAATATAGCGAAGAGAGCGCTTATTAAGTCCAGCAATACGTGTGAAAAATAACACCCATGTAGCCTAGTTGCTTCAAATAATATTGTATCTGATAGGCATAAGGAACAAAAAAAGCTTCATTAGTGTTTGCTAATTCCTGTCTACAATTCCAATATGGTTATATTTCATATTGGTCTCATGGAAAAATGTTTTTCACTAGGTTTTAAATAAGTTGTTATATTATTCTAATATCCATTAATGTGTCTCTCCCTCTCCCTCTCTTTATCTATATATTGAAGATAGATAGATAGATATTCTATTATATCTATTTCAATATGTGTCACTCTCATTCTCCTCTCTCTTTATACCTCTACTCTCTCTCTCTCATTCGCTCTTCCTCTCTCCCTCTCTCTCTAACTATACATCTATCTCAATATCTGTGATTCTCTCCTTCCCCTGTCTCTCGATCTCTCACTCACTCTGTGTAAGTGTGTTTGTGTGTATGTGTGTGCGTGTGTGTGTGTGTGTGTGTATGTAAATCTCCATGTCTGCCCAGCTTCCGTATTTTGTCTGTGTCTCTGCCTGTTTATTTTTGTGGGACTTTTCCCACACAAGTGTAAGTTAATTTAAAAGACATTAGCATAATTCCAATAGAGAAAATAAGTAGATAGCATTGTTCTCTTGTAAAGATGTTCTTCTCACACTAGAATGGCAAAGAAAGCTGAAAAGTTTTTGAAGATATTTGTTGTTGTAAAATGGTAGTGTCGCTAGAGTCAAGGGACCATGGCTTGGATTATAAAAATGCTACCATAAAACTAAATACCCAGTCCATTTCCTTAAGTTCTGTTGTAATCTCTTAATCTCTTGGACATAAGTTAGATATATGAAGTGACATAGAGAGAGAGGGGGAGAGAGAGAGCGAGAGAGAGAGAGAGACAAAGAGAGAGAGAGATGTAGAGGAGGAGGAGGAGGGGGAAGGATAAAAGGAACCAAAACTGCATCGATCTGATCAAAGCATATTTATACTTTATCACAATCCCGGGGAAAGGCATACTGAAACATCGTAGGAGATATATTTCACCGAAAGCAAATTTGGTGACATAATTTAGTTTTCTACCGGCTCAAAAGAATTTTAATCAATGTCGAAATAAAGGTGTACAAATTGAGAGATATTTTCGATAAGAAAAGTATGTGTGTGCGTGTGTGTATGTGTGTGTTTCTAAAGGAGGGAGAAAGAGAAGGAGAGAGAGGGAGAGAGAAGGCGGGGCGGGAAGTAGGAGAATAAAAAGTCTGTTGAGTGAAGGAAAATTAATGAATAATGAAAGTACGGTGTGTAGATCCTTTCTCCCGTTTTTTTTTTTCCATAAAAAAATTATGTGGTGATGTTTTATGAGGATGCTAAAAGTTAATAAAACTTTTTAAAAATGAAATGTATTCGGTCTGAGCCCAATGGAGGTCTATCTTTCATCTCGTTTGCCTAGTATTGTTGAACAGGCCTGCCGTGCCAGTACCAGGACAAAGATTATAATTATGTATTTCAAAGATTTCATAGTTTTTAACCTATTTATAGCATCGCATGCTATTTTGTGTCTAAGGAAACGCTAAAATTGTTGAAATAAGAAATTAATTAAAAAAAATTGTGTATATGTCATAATTATTTTAAAACATAAAATGAAATTGCGTTAATTATACCAAATTATTGTATCACAAAAGAGGTACCAACTATATCTTGTTGTTTTGTGTGTTCGGGGGGGGGGTATTGTTTTTTTGTTTGTTTTTGTTTTTGTTTTTTGTTTTTGTTTATTGTTTGCTTTTTTGTTTTTGTTTTTTTTTAAAGCAATTTTTACTGCCCATCTTGGCACGAAGGGATCAATCTCTATCACAAAGCTTAAAGCCCATCTTCTCTTATATCTACGTATGCCTCTCTCTCTCCCTCTCTCTCTCTCTATATAAGTATCTTTCTGTTTAACATAGCCATGGGTCCTCATGGGTATTAAGGCACATATAAGAATTTATCGTTGGGATAAGAAATGATAGTTTTGTTATCATTAAAAACAAAATGCATAATTGAAAAGGAGGAAAAATCTAACTGTTCATAAACATAAATCTTACGTTGAGCATGTATTTGTTTAGTTGAAAACGCAGAAAAAATGAATATTTGTTTAAAAAAATTGTTTTTTGATCTACTGTCTTTAGTAGAACTTTGGTAAAATTAAATATAATGATCATATTTCCTTCAGATGTCTTTAATAAGACGATAAAGCGTATTTTATGTTGGTAAATTTCCCATGTCTTATTGGTGGTGTCTTATTTGTTTTGTGTTTTCTTTCTTTTGTGTTGTTGTTGTTGTTGTTGTTGTTGTTGTTGTTGTTGTTGTTGTTGTTGTTGTTGTTGTTGTTGTTGTTGTTGTTGTTGTTGTTGTTGTTGTTGTTTTGTTTTTTTTCGGTGGGGGTGGTGGGTTTTTGTTTTTTCGGTGGGGGGAGGGGAGGGGGGTAAGGTTTTTTCGTGAATGAAATACAAAAATATTAAAATTTTCTCTCCGCGCTCTGTTGTGCAATGTCCATGCTTTGATTGTGCATGATTGTGATGTCGTTGTAAACTTTCTCCTCGAGAGATTCGCACAGTAAGAAGGAAGTGCTAAAACAAGTGCAGATAGAAAGTTAACAGTAAAACCACGGGTGTGACATGTCAGGGAGAAGTGTGGGCTTTATGGAAGTTTACCATTAAGCTTACAGCGTGCTGTTCTAGACCCACACTCACAAACTGACACCAACGTGAAGAGCTAATTACAAGCGTTTTAATAGAAGAGCATGTGAGCGTGGATTTAGTCACAAATAGTGGAAGAACGGACCAGGGAACGACAGTTTATTTCTTTGTTTGTTGCTTTCAGTTCAACTTTAGAACTTTATACTAGGCTATATTGTGGAAGGATCTGAAGACTCAAGTGAGAATTTTACGTCCTGCCAAAGGAAGACAATGCGGAGATGATGATGATGATGATAATGATGATGAAAATGAGGATAATGATAATAATAATGATGATGATGATGATGATGATGATGATGATGATGATGATGATGATGATGATGATGATGATGATGATGATGGTTATGATGAAAATAATGATTATGATGATGATGATGGTGGTGGTAATGATAATGATGGTTATGATGTTTATAATGATGATAATGATGATGATGATGATGATGATGATGATGATGATGATGATGATGATGA
>RQTK01000003.1:1355433-1370056 GCA_003991915.1 Elysia chlorotica | reverse complement strand
AATAATAATAATAATAATAATAATAATAATAATAATAATAATAATAATAATAATAATAATAATAATAATAATAATAATAATAATTCATGTGTACGCGCCCAACTCCACAAACTGCTCTGGGGCGCTTTCCATAGTGAAATTTATATCATTTACGATTTTCTTCAGCCTATGTTTAACTTTAACTTGTCTTTTTTTAGTTCGTCCTTTTTATAAGCTATTACAAATGAAACTATTTTGAATTTCCGTTTGAATGATCCAAATTTATAGAATGTTCTTCCTATTTGTTTAAATATTCTACTCAGTTGTTTAATTTTATACTTCAAAAAAAATATTTTCGAGCAAAGAAATGGACCAGAACAATGTGAAAGGTATTAGGAGAAACGCGTGCTAAGATTTTTTTTTTAAAACGTAATCACCTTTTTTTTTCAACTAGACTTTAAAATCAGTCTGATTGTACACAATAGATCCTTACTTCACATAATAACTGCCCAATTAGCAGAAATGTGTACGGCCTGCTTGTGTGCGCATCCACCCATTACACCAAAAGCCGAATTCTATGTGATGCTAATAGCCCTGCTCATGAATCTTAATCTTCCTTGTGCTGACTGGTTTGATTAATTTGTATCTGATTACCACCAGTGCAACATCTTTTTCTATACCTAAGTTTGGCGTATGCAGAAAATGTATATTATTTAATTTTTTTAAAGGGGGGGGGGGTCCTTATCTCAGTTATACTTAAGACGAACCTGGCAACCGGCATTTTTTATTGCATAAAACGTCTTTCATTCAAATTTCATTAAAATAATATATTTCCCCTTCATGCATAAATATAAAATGATAGACCGGTTGTTTTTTGCTTTACATTTCGTGTGCCTTTGAATATTCACTGACAACTTTCGAAATTAAATTTTTCTTTTTTTTCACAGTTTGCATTCGTTCATAATACTAGGGTTGTCCAAAATCTCCTGTGTGTCATTGTTGTGAGTTGTGTTAGGCTTGCCTAGATGCCTTTGCCTAGAGAAGTGTGACGACAGTCAGTGAGTTTGGTGTGAGTGAAACTCTTTCAGGGGCTGTAGATTTAGTCAGTCTTGGAGTGATTTGTCTTCAGTGCATCAACATCGTGTACATCCACGCAAAATATGGAGTGATGAATAAAGAATTTTTATTTCAATTTCTACGAACTTAAGATTTAATTTTTTTGAAAAGTAGATGACATTGTATAGTAACAATAATTAAAGTTCAGGGTCAATAAAATCTAACATCTTCCCTCAATAGTGATTGAATTTAAGCAGTGTGTTCTAGATTACGTGTACTTCAGACGTCTATCTTCGTTAAAGATTTAGATTTTATTGACAGGCGCGGTGAGATGCCAGAGGTTTTGTGGTTATAACGTTGCTTTAATGTTTGCATGGATTTTTGTTACTGTTGACAGGTTATTATTTTTATGCCCTGATCTTCATAATTATGTTCAAGCACAGTCTGTTTCGAAGAGTTATGAATCTGGTTTGTAAAAAGTCATAAGATCACCGTGTTCAGGATATGTCTTATAGGCTAAAAATAGCCTAAATAGAAAGAGTAACGTAGAGACTTAACTTTCTCACTAAGACTAATAAAGATCAGTCGGACTTGTAAGACCACTAAAATGCTAATCAGACAGTGGTGAAAATATGCAGAAAGTTTAGAATGAAAAAAAAACATGATGATTAATGAATCGCGCAAACGCACATCGCTTACAAAATAGTGTATCGTATGTACAACGTCGCATTAACTTACAACTTGTCCTATTATGCACATAGAAAGGCTTAAGATGAGATGTAAGCTACGTTAAAATTATACCTACGACACAAAGAATGTAAAACTCCATCTACCTGTGTTCCTTAAATGTTAAGTATTTCATAAATAATCAGATAGGCTTTTCGTTTGAGTACGGCTATACCTCAGATAATTTACAGTGATATTTGTACATCAAGTAAGTTTACAACTCGACTTAAGATAATGCAAATAGGAAGACTTTAGGCGAGTTTTGAGCTACGTTGACATTATAATTACCACCCAAAGAATGTAAAATGCTAATCATAAGTGTGTTTCTTATAGCTTCTCACAAAAATCAGATAGGCTTTCATTTGAGTAGGACTACGCCCCAGGCAATTTATGGTGAGATTCGAATCTTTTGCGGCGATTCAAATTTACTACGCCCGTTGACCCTGACCATGTTCTTCCTTGTTTGGGAAGATTTAATCTTGGTGTTGATTTATTTTACAAACTTACCTGGAATTTAAAAGCATGGCCAAGTCAGATCGCGTCCTTCCAATAACTGTTTGCTTGCTCTGAAAAGTTGACTGTGGCTGTGTAGTTAGTCATTGCTTTTGGTCAAAAGTTCTAAAATCAGTCGTGATCAAAGCATTCAAGAAAAACTTGACTTATTGGTCTTTTTTTCAATGATTATGAAAATATCTCACAAAAAAGAGTTGCATAGATCTGCAGACTTTACCGAAGAAATCAATATGAACACCGAGGAAAGGAGGAGGGCGGGTGGTCGCTAAAGGAAAAATAAGAATCTTAAAACAGAATACAATGTTAAGATCGAACCCATCTTGTTTTTACGGATATCAGAACGCATGTTGTATCAACGCAGACACTGATGCTTATTAATTTTGAGATGAATTCATTAACTATAAGGTCTTTGTTTTCTCAAGAGAAAAATAAAAATGAGAGAAGTGTGCTGTCTTTGATGCTAAGTAACCAGAGACCAACAAAATCAGAATTTTTTATCTGTTGTATTTTATTAACAAATCTGAACGATCCCTCAGGTCAAGGTTGTTCTGCAAGTCTTCCAAATGAATGTAGTGTAAGTCACTTGTGCCATTAATTAAGTTTTAACACAAATAACCAAAAGCCTAAACGCGGGGTTGACATACTTTAAGTCACTTTTACGACGCAGCAAAAAAACTAGAAGTCAGTATTTCAAAACTCGTCCTGTTCACTCAAGCTCGAAGTGAAAGTCATTCATCTGTATCTTTGTACCCACTCAGTCTAGTCTACACTGCCGTTTGCTCAGGGGTTTAAGTGACAGATTCACGTTAGTAACTCCCTATAGCCTTTTTTCATGCAGTCATAAAAGCTGATGTAACAAGTGACACCCTCAGAGACTCACTAGGGCATAACATTGATGAAGCATAAAACCAAGGTGAAAATGTCAAGGAGAATCGCATGATCTTGCATCTCATTTCGCCAAGATCGAAGGTGTTTGTGAGAACGCGGTGCGCAAAAAAGTAAACCATGGTTAAAATTTATCAGAACTACAGTGGCGAAATGAAATATTCCATTTACGTTATTGTTGATTGGTTCATTGAATAGTGGGTTGATTGGTTTCTTAGAATCCAAATTTAGGTTATACCACGTCATGGGACTATTGTCTTACGATTTTCTCGTGCTGTCACACAGAGACGCGATGGGTGGTATGTAAAGGTAACGTGATACTGCGTTGCTCATAAACATGTACAAAGAATGCGTTAGGTAGTTCAGATGGAAGTGCACTGGTTTGACTAACTGGACATTTATGATGACGATGATAAAGAAAAAGGGTATTTTATCTTACATTTCTGTATATCGACATCCAAATTTAGGTTATACCACGTCATGAGACAATTGTCTTGCGATTTTCTCGTGCTGTCACACAGAAACAAAGCGGCGACGCGATGGGTGGTATGTACAGATAGCGTGATACTGCGTTGCTCATAACTATGTACAAAGAATGCTTTAGGTAGGTCAGATGGAAGTGCACTGGCTTGACAAAATGGACATTTATCATGATGATAACGATAAAGGGCATTTTATTTGTCATTTCTGTATATCGACAGGTAAGAATTTCTGCTGAGGGTGTTTCTCTCTCTCTCTCTCTCTCTCTCTCTCTCTCTCTCTCTCTCTCTCTCTCTCTCTCTCTCTCTCTCTCTCTTTCTCTCTCTCTCTCTCTCTCTCTCTCTCTCTCCCTCTCTTTCTCTCTATTTCTTTCTGTCTTTCCCTCTCTCATTCTCTATATTATTCTACTTTTCATTTTCGTGCTTTCTAATTCTATCTCTTCGCCAGTCTAACTCTTTTTATATCGCCTTTACCCCTTATTTTATCTAAAAGACTCTGTCGACCTTGTTTTTGTTCTCTCTGTATCTTTACCTACTATAAATTAAGCTTTTATCCAACTCCATGTAATTTACTGCGCATGAGCCACCGTTTGCAATGTTCAGTTTTCTGTTAATTCTACCCATGACAACCAGCTGCTTTCTTGAAATCGACTGAAAGCTTTAAATGGGGATTCCAGGGCTCACATCTATGTTTTTAGTCAGTTTCAATTTCAATACCAGTCGTGTTATGCAATGCTGTGTGATATGTTATCAGGGAAGCAATCTTACGTTATGCCTCAACAATAAAACATTAAACTTGTTTCAATTGAGAAAATTAGTTGTTTCGTTTCTTCGAGTTCCTTCTTTGTTTGTTAGTTGTTTTTTGTTAATTGTTGGGTTTTTTTGTTTGTTTTTTTTTTTCGTGTTTTTGGGGGGGGGTTTTGTTTTTTTTGTTTTTTTTTTTTTTTTTTTTTTTTTTTTTTTTTTTTTTTTTTTTTTTTTTTTTTTGGGGGGGGGGGTTATTGTTTTTATCATATTTTTTCTTTTCGATATTTTTGTTGAATTTTTGTTTAATTCGCCCTTAAATGTTTAATCGTGCAAGTGTCTGTAAACAATACCAGATTCGAAAGTGAGGATTTCCAAATACTCTATTAACTCTAAGCGATGTACGTTAGCAAACATTAAAAATGGAATAGAGAAAAACAAAATCTAACTTTTCAAATTGTGCAATGTGACTAATACTGTAGAATTTTCTTTTTATCTTAGTTCGTTCCTGACGAATGATATAGATCCCAAAAAAAAGTGTCGTGCTACTTGAATGAACATTTAAAAAGGTATAAAAGGTACCGGTAGTAATAATTACATTTTCATAAGCATATCGGCGTATAATGTTTCCTCTTTTCAAAAGTGTGAGTCTTATGTTTGGAACTATTTATTCATCTTTTTTTAAACTAAAAGTTATATAGTTGGAAAATGCTATTTATATTCAGAAAATTTAATTTAAATGTTCATCATTTCTTCTGTTGCTGCATGGTGAATTTTTCCAGTGGTTTGATTCATGTGCGCTAAAACTGGAGAAGTCAACGAAAGTGTTGATTTTGTATCCAGACTTAAAGATACAGTGTTAGTTTCTATTTCATTTTATTTTATTATACCATTTTATTTTTCATCGGAGGGTGTGAGAGGCGGGCAGAAAGATCTTTAGAGAGGTGCAAACATGGGAAGCTAGACCGGTAGCCAAAGTCATAGAAGCAGGGAAGAGATACACATACAACATGGAACTGAGAGAGAAAGAGAATGAAAAAGATGGAAAGAAAAGAGAAAGAAGAGAGAGAAGATATATAAATAGAGAGAGGGAGACGAAGAAAAAAAACTGGCGTTGTCAAAGAGAAAAAAAAGAGACAGTGAGTGCGGGAAATAGAAGAGAGAGACAGAGAGAGAGAGGGAGAGAGAGAGAGAGAGAGAGAGAGAGAGAGAGAGAGAGCAACCACGATTTGACAGAGGAGATATATTGAGGCGTTTACGTATCCTTTGTAACGTCCATACATAAAAACTTTCATCACGATACATGTATTGCATGGACACAAAGTGAGTTTTGTTACCGGTTCAATTTCTTCTAATCGCGTGTACACTGTGCTTCTCCTTTGTTACAATCAAAACCTAATTTAAATAGTGTCTTTTAGATTTATGAGTTTGTAGGGACGTGGGAACTGGTAGTGAAAATGCAGGCTTTATCTAGGCTCAGCGCAGCAGTTATAAATAAAGCAAGCTTAAGAGGCGGATATCTTGAAGTAGAATAACATATTTGATTAATAATAATGTATGGGCTAGTATTGGAGACTTAATGCTGAATTGTAGCTGTCAACCGACGTATCTGAAAACAGTCCTGGGCTGTTAAAGGAATTGCCTTTTTCTTAAGAAGTATGTGCATATGAAAAGTCATGAGCTCTTCCAAAAATGTAAGGCTTTTTTTTTCAAAAGTGAGATAACTATGTGATACCGTAACTCACGTTGTCTTCAAACAATGCTTACAAAGTATGCGAGACTAACAAATTAATATGCTACTGGCTTTAAAAAAAAGTGTCCACGTCAACTAACAGCGCCCCCTGTGAAATTACGCGGAAGATACAACCTGTGGTACCAGCTGATTGTCTTGTTCTCTGTTGCGTTGGTATCGGAGTTTCGTTTTCAACTTCAAGATGTCAACAAACGAAGCGAAGAAGAAAAGAAGCAAAAGCGAATATTGCGTCCCATTGATTGCACGTAATCTAGACAATGCAATCCTGAATTATCATCTTTTAGATTTCCGTTCAATCCTGAGGGGTTAGTTTCGTTCTCAGTCTAGATCTAGAATCTAGAGAGAGCAGTAGCTTAGACCAATAATCTAGATATAAAATGTATAAATCAGGAACTAATTTTAGATTAAATCTCGATTTTTACATACACAAGACCAACAAAGTGTTCAAAATCGAGAATCTGTATATATACAACTTCAAGTCAACTTAAAGATCAAATTAATAGATCTATCCATCTTAGATTCAAACTTAGAAACAATAGATTAGTAGGCTGTGTGTGTATGTATAGATCCATCAGTTGGAATTCAACAAAGAAGTCAACCTCTTTGTCTGTTTCTAGATGTATTATTTCATGAATTTTAGTAGCTATGTAATATAGATTTTAAAAAATCACCTTAGACGTGTGTGGTAAAACCTCTGTAGATATATCGACCTTGCTTACTGGACTATGACAATGAAGTAAACGACGCAGAAAACAAAAACAAACATGGGCCTTGCTAAATATACATTCACATTTCTTCTTCTTCTTCTTATTTGCCTTTCGCATCCTGGTCATCAGATCGGGACGCCTCAGCAATCTCTGCAATGTGCTTGATGAATGATCTCCATTGATCACGTTCCTGTGCTAGTGAACGTATGTGGTTCAAGTCTTGAGTCGTTTTCAGTGAAAGATTGTGGGTGCGTGATAGGTCTTTGTTGAGGATCACTGGTAGGGTTGTAGTTGGTCTTCCCCTAAATCCCTTTTCACATTCACATTTAACTTTTAGAATGAAATTGTATGCATTAATAATAAGCCCTAACTAGCGAAACAGCAACAGAACCTTCACTGATCCAGCAACTCATTGTCATTCAAACAGTAATTCAGCTACCCTAACTTTGTCTGACATGCCAAAACCATTACGTCATTTAAATCATAAAATCTCCTAAGACCCCCTTAAAATACAAAAAAATATGTATATAATTTTTTTTTTAATCTTGAAACCTGCTTGTTTATGAAAACTGTTCCAATACCAGGCAATGGCAAACCACTATATGTTTATAAATATATGTAAATGCGTGAAGATTAGCTAGCAGTTTTGGTGATATAGAACAGCTATCAAGCTAACAAAATATGTGATTGTTAATGTGGGGGTCATACTTGTATTTAAGATCTACCTCTAGATCTAGATCTAGATCTAAATTAAGGACACTAGATCTAAATTAAGGACACTAGATCTAAACTAAGGACATGCAGATTCTAAGATATTTCGGTGCGATGTGCTTTACATAGTTTCTAGAATCTAGATTAGATCTAGAATCTAGGATCTAGACTAACATAGATTGTGTATGTAATAGAATGAATCAAAAGCATAAAACGTTGTCATCTTGTACTTGTCATTGGTTATTGATTATTTACTGGCTTTAAATATTTTCACAATTGAAAAAGACATGATTTATGGTTAGTTTTATACTTAAAATGTGTTTGACTCGTCGTGTTTCTAACAAGGTCTACTGAGAGAAGTGGGCGTTACCCGAGCTGGTGTCCACGTAGAAACATAGAGGGCGCTGTAAGTGGGTCGAGGGCGTGCTTTTTTAATAGGGGTTTAATGGGAAGTGAACAGTCTTGGTTATTCTAGAGTTGTTGATATTACTTATAAATCAGTTTTACCCACTGTCAGTAATTTACAGTGTCTGACGTGGGTCATCGAAGTGTTTGATCCCATTTGGACTATTAAATGATATTAACACTTAATGTTGAACTGTGCGAGATCAGAAAAGATTCCATTTAAAAAGATTAGGAGTGTCTACATCCTTTATATCACACGTTTTAAAAGAACAAAAGAGCGGGAACTTTTGAAATCACGAAGATTTACGAGCGTCTGACGAATAAAAATTCGGGTGCTGAAAATTTAAAAAAAAATAGTTCACTTAATTGTCTGGCGACCTTTACACCTTTTAACCTGGCTTGCACGGCCGGAACTCGCAGTGAAAGGAAAGGTCAGAGACCTTGGAAGTTTCACTAGCGCTGATAAAATATTGCACATACGTTTATGGCTGCACTGTTTTGTTCCTTTTCATCACTTTTGTGGAATTCACGCAATGAAGCATTCAACCACACCAATTTTATACGTGAATTACTAGGCTTTCTTTGCATCTGATACATACTTTCATTTCACCTAGATATAATGACAAACGTTATTTATGCGCCAGTTTTATTTCGACTGAATTCCCCATTTGTTTAGACACACCGCTGGTATGTGGAGATCGGCACTCAGTCATTTGAGATCGTATTTAATAGTAAAAAAAAAAAATAGAAATAAAAATAAAATAATAATAAAAAAAATAAAAAGAAGATGGTTTTATAACCCCGAAATGAAAGGGAAATCCCATGAATATCTGCTGTAAATGTGTTTTAGGTAGGTCTAGAAATGAAACGCGTATTTCTCGAGAGAGAGAGAGAGAGAGAGAGAGAGAGAGAGAGAGAGAGCTAGCTCTCTTTCCTCTCTCCGGATTTAAAGTAGCCTAGGTTCCCCTGCAGGGTCCTATACGGCGACAGGCGGCGTTGACTGAAGACAAACGCTCAGGATGAAGCCAAGACATGATAGATCATATGCTAGTTCATTCTATTACTACGAGAAGGGAGACGTATAAGACACACCTTCCCGTCTACGCTAGGGGTTTTCTTTTTCTTTTTTTCTTTTTTTTTTGGGTGGGTTAGGGGGGGGGGGGGGCTGAGGAGGCAGATGAATGCAAGAGGTGCAGCTGGTAGGACTGTATAATTTAAAGCGGGGGTATTACTTTAATTATTATTATCGTTACCATTATCATTACTATTACTACCATAATTGTTACCATTACGCTATCACTATTATTATTATCACTAACATTACTGTCGCTATTGTTACTACCACTATTATTACTATCATTATTACCCTTACCATTATTATTACTACCATTATTACTACTTCCATTACGATTATTACCACTCTAGAGTGACACAAGTGTTATTACACCATTGCTGCAATTGCTGTTTATTCCATTGTTACTATTTTTAATTGTATCCTTATTGAGTGCGGTACCATTAGGTATGTCAAAAATAATCTACCTTCATCTTTAATATTTCTGCTGTATTTACAGTTTCCGACTTCAAGTCAAGGAAAGAAGGGGTGAAAAATACGGGGGAGGGGGTGCTCGGTGTTGTTATTTTTAGCATTTTGGTATTGGGGCTTTGGTTTATACCTCCTCTTGACATACTTACCGATTGAGAGGGTGGGTTTGGATGCATGGCTTCGTTTTGGTGGGTCCACTGCCTCCGCTAGTTGGGGCGCTTCTGTCGCAGGGGGTAGGGGTATCTTGTTTTGCCAGGGACAAGGTTTTTGCCACTGGCTTTCCAGTCATGTTTTTGTCGTATTTTGGGGGGGCGGGGGAGGGGGGGAGTTCCTATCCCGTTAAATGGGCCTGTCTGGGTTGATGTTTAGAGGGGGCTTTTGAGGCCTCTTAGTAGTTTTTAACTATGTTGGTTATCGTGGATGAGCTTCTTGGTTTGAGTACTTCTTCTGCTGTAAATTTGATGTGCATTGACTCTTTAGTGTGTCTCTTGTTGGAGTGTGGGCTGGAAATGTTTCTATGATAATAATGTTGTATCGTGTATGGTGAGGTACCACAATATTCACATTTTCTGATAATCTTAAGGGTTGGGGATCCAAGTCTGGCTCTATTGATTTTATTGTTTGTGGTATTGAAGTTGAGTACATGTGGGTGTCCTCGGGTAGGGGGGGGGGGTCCTATCCCGTCAAAAGGGCCTGTCTGGGTTGATATTTAGAGGGGGCTTTTGAGGCCTCTTAGTAGTTTTTAACTATGTTGGTTATCGTGGATGTGCTTCTTGGTTTGAGTACTTCTTCTGCTGTAAATTTGATGTGCATTGACTCTTTAGTGTGTCTCTTGTTGGAGTGTGGGCTGGCAATGTTTCTATGATAATTATGTTGTATCGTGTATGGTGAGGTACCGCAATATTCAAATTTTCTGATAATCTTAAGGGTTGGGGTTCCAAGTCTGGCTCTATTGATTTTATTGTTTGTGGTATTGAAGTTGAGTACAATTTTGCCTACCTATGGAGCGATAGCGTGGACGAATCTTCCTCTGGGATAGTGTGTCCACATGTCACTCTTTTTTGTATTGGTTTATTATGGATTTTATTTCACCAAGGCCTAGACCTGTTTTTCTTCGTGTTTTACAGCTGAGTTCTAATTTGGCATGTTGGTCAGCTTTTCGTTTCTTTCGATGTTACAGTGGGCTGGGGTCCAACAAAGCTGGGCTTGATTCTTTATTTGGAGATCGTTTGCTCCAATGTTGATCGACTCTGTAATGTCTTGCCTGGCATTGGTTTTGTTTGAGTTATTTATACTTAGTGATGCTGCCAGGGAGCAGTTTTCATAACTATGTTCTCTCTTTCCATCTTCTTTTCCTAAATGGTCTTTAAAGTTTCGTCTACGTCCGCCAATTCTGCTGCTGTAAAATTATTGTTGTCTATTATTCTATTGTTGATATTTAATTCCAAGTCTTTGCTGTAGACTCATTATGCTAACAAGGCTTCCTTTATTGGACCCATTTTTATAAAAAAAAAATGTTTACTGTTCTTGTAGTTTTCATTTAGACGTTTCATGGTTAGTGCTCTGAGTTTGTATTGTCCGTCCGTTGTTTTTTTTTTACTTAACTGCGTGTCTACTTGGATGTTTCTGGTTGTCCATAGTTCTATGACGAAGTTTCTGGTATTAATCTCTTCAGGGTCTAGATCTAAATTTTGTATTTTATCGTATACTATCCATGCTGTGCTTTGGTTGATTGATTTTGTTTCTCATCTTTGAGTGTCAGTGATTTTATTTACAGGGTCGGTGAAAATTGCGTTTGTTGGGTTTGAGGGGTTCAATCTGGCTCTCGCCCAGTATTTTAGAGCTGCTCCATTTCTTTTAATGCATAGTGGTTCTATATTGGTTGCTACTAGGAGGGCCTCTAGATTGGTGAGCCTGTTTATGTTTGTTATTGCTCGAAGGGCAGCTGCTTGGATATTGTCAAGTTTTTAATGGGTTTTTTTAAAGGTTTGGCCATATATTTCTTGCCCATATGTAAGGGATCCTTTTCCTAGATTTTTGTAGACTGTCTTTTTAGTCGTGTAGGGGGCGTGTAGGTTTTTTCGGCTGAGTTATTTTAGTAGCCCAATTTGTTTTCGGGCTTTTGGGCTTAGTAGTTCTATGTGTTCTGAGTAATTGCTATTTTTGTCGATTGTAATTTCTAGGAATTTGGCAGATTTTTCGGTTGTGATATCGGTGGAATCTATTGTCATTTGGAGTTCTTCAATACCCCCGAACATCACCGTTTTGGTTTTGTGCGTGTTGACTTTCCTTACTTGTATGAGTTTGGTAGCCTGTTCTCCTAGTTGCTTGATTAATTTGTTGAATTTTACTTTTGCTCTGGGCCCGCTGCTTTTCTTAAGTTTTCCACATGTTTTCCAAAGTGCCCAGTCGTCTGCAAGTTGGCTGAACTTGGTATTGCTATGTTGAAGAGTGTGGGGGATATTACTGGTCATTGAGAGGTACCGTTTGTTTTAACTTTCGTGGATGAGAGTTTCTTCCGTACTTTTACTTGAAATGTCCTGTCTTGCCCAAAATGTTGGATGTAGTTGTACATTCTACCACGTATTTTCATTTGGTTACGGTTTTTAAAAGGCCGTTTTTCCATAGTGTGTCATTTGCTTTTTCTAGGTCTAGTAATATGGCTGCTTTTTGGGATTTGGCCACTGTCCCAGATCACATTAAATATATATTCAAGATTTTTTATTTGGTTTTGTGTGGGCAGTGGTTGATAATCTCGTAAGTTAACGCATCTTCTCCCGGGGTAGTTTTGCTTTTTTTTATCTAATGTGGTTTGGAGTTCATTAATAGTGATGGGTAGGTTATATTTTTCGTTATGTTCTGAGGGGTTGTCTTTGATTTGGAGGTACCCGTTTTCTGCATCGTTTTCTTCCTTAAATCTTCTAAATTCTGGATCTAGATTTTCTTTATTGGATATGAATTCAAACTGTTTGGCTAATATTTCTGCTTTGTCCTCATCGACGACTGCTATTTCTTTGGTTATCTTATTTTCAAGTGGTGAGTTGTTTGTTGGTCTTTTTTAATTGCCCAAATGCTGTTTATTTGATTCCAGGCTTGTTTTGCATTGAAGTTTATATCCTTTTGTTTGGTGAAATCTCTCCATGATACTTTTTTGTTGTTATTATTGCTGTGGCTTTATTGCGTTTTATATTCTATATTCTAGGAGATTTCTTGTTTTATTGTGTCAAATTTGTAAGGGCTGCTCGTCTTTCTTTAACTGCTTTTTCACATTTTTCGTTCCACCAGTATTTTTGGTTGGCTTTGTTCCTGCTGTGTTGGGATGGATTAGTGGTTTTTCCTTGAGTTGGGGTTTATGTTCTTTTTAATTGTTTGGTCTCCGCATTGTTGGTTTATGTTCTTTTTAATTGTTTGGTCTCCGCATTGTTGGTCTATATTGTCGAAACTTTTCTCTTTTTTTTTTTGTAGGAATTGTTGGAACTTAACCCAATCTTCTTTTTTGTGTTGAATCTCAGCTGCGTGTGTAAAAGGGAGGGGGAGGGGTGGGGGGTCGTCGTCTCCTATGAGTGTTGTCACGCAGGATAAATCGTTGGACCCTAGGCAATCTTCTAGTGGGTCCCAGCTTGCGCTTTCATATATATTGTTGTGTGACAATACAGTTTGGTCGATTGCTGAGTGTGATTCTTTGGGGTTTTGCGCCATCATTGTTGGTTGCCTGTGTTGATAATCATGTATCCCTGTTCTAGTGAATAAACGCGCAACCGTATGTTGTTCACCCTAAACAAGGTTAACCTAGACTTAAAACTGATCAAGGTAATGGAAAGGAGCATTGCTATGGAGGATAATTATACCATTTTTTCTCTCTTATATTTCAGTGTCCTTCACAGTAAAATCGTTTTTATTATGTGATGGCGAGAAACAACGACTAACAGCCATTTACGAGATAATCAAGAAATCCTACACACGGTGTACTGACCACCTACTTCGTACAACCGACTTAGTAAAAAGTGGACAAGAATTCGTGTTAAGCTCTGCACTTTTCAAGCCTGGGACTTGCTTTGAGTCAGTAAGTATTGGCGGTCTGCAAGCATATGCTCTAGGACATAATAATTAGTAGTACTCGCCATTGCGCCCTTTCCCGCAGTCAATATTGGATAGAAAGAGGCACAACCCAGGTGAATGGAGATGACTGGGCCTTACGTGCAAGGCTACCCCAAACCGTTCACGCATCGAGTTCTCGTCATTCCTAACGAGGAGATTCACACCAAAAGTGAGTAGGATGTTTATCGTTTTAATCATTGTATTAACAACTTAAAGCATCAGTAGCATTCAATCGTTCTATAACAATTAATTATGCCCTATAATTATGTGCAGAAAAAAGTATTGCTTTGATTTTTTCCCACCAATCATCATGATTATATATCTTCCATAAGAACTTAGCTATAAAAATATCAAAGTAGTATTATATTTAGCAAGACCCAATGTCCGGCTATTATTGTTACCATTTTTGTTGTTGTTGTTGTTGTTGTTGTTGTTGTTGTTGTTGTTGTTGTTGTTGTTGTTGTTGTTATTGTTTCTTTTGTTGTTGTAACTGCTGCCGTTGTTACTTTCTATCCCTACAGAAAATCCTCTTGGTCACAGTATGTGAGACGTACGCGGTTCTATCTCGTTTTTTTTTTTACTCTCTGTAAAGTTTGTTGATTTCTTGAGAATCTTTTCTCTTACGTTTTACATAAAAATCCTTCTCTCGAAGGTTTTCCAGTATATTTTATTCATTTATTTTTAAATTTAACTCGCCCACTGCCCCCTATCATCATCATTAGCAGCAGCAGCAGTATTCTTCTTATTTTTTTTTATATTATTATTATTTATATACTTATAATTTCGTCTGTTGATCCAATTATTTGGATCCATGAAACAAAAAAATTTATTGAAATAAATCGCTTATTGAATACGTTGTTAAAAAAAAGCAGTATACCAACATGCAATGTAAATATCATAGGCATCAACATCGATTTTGTAAATGTATTTCTAAGAAATATCCTGGCAGTTTTTTTTAATACACAGAATACGAAGTACGATCTGAGCGGCTGAGCTGCCATGTTAACCGTCTTACAGCCAATAT
>RQTK01000003.1:1345433-1350433 GCA_003991915.1 Elysia chlorotica | reverse complement strand
AATGTGGGAAGGTGAGGGGGTGGGTGGAGGTGAATAATCTTTTCAAAAAAATGATTATACAATCTGAAGATTTTGCTCCGTTTTATAATAAGTGGAAAAATTCAAGGTTGCTTAAATCTACTACGTCATTAATTTTGTAATTCTTCAAAACGACGTCCTTAGTCTGATGGAGGGGTTGCTTTTTTTCTCCTGATGGTTGTTGTTGTTTTTGTTGCTCCTGATGTTGTTATTGGTAAGGAGGAGGAGGTGGAGGAGGAGGAGGAGGAGGAGGAGAAGGTAAAATCTTGCAGTTGGAAATGGAGAAGACAATTGTCTCAAAAGTTTTACTTGGTGATGCGTGCTATTGTATACGTTTACTCAATGATTAGCACGGTGATTTAAATTAAGACGCGTATTTTCCATAAGTCTTAAGAATATTATCATGACACTCTATGTAAGATGTTTTTGTTTACATACATGTATAATATATATTTAAAAATACAATAAGTTAACCTGTTTAGAAAACTCCATTCGTCGCCGAATTTAATTCCGAGATCAAGATTTAATACTTTATCACAGAAGGTTATTATTGATATTTTTCTAAGACAGTTTTGGTTGATCGATTCCCCCTTACTGAATAATTTTAACATTGATGTATTTTATCTATTACTCCCAACAAGTAATCTATAGGTCTATGCAAAGGGAATAACCAAACAGTTAAGGGGTATAGGTAAACTCTGAAAATATTTTGAATTCGTAGTTCTTATTGACCGAGATACTTTTGTTGACTTTCCATATACGCCAATTTATTTTCTGCGTACTGCTAAGACGAGAATTTGATCAATTAAAAATGAGTTTCAATATTTTAAGTGCAACTTTTTCTTTTGATAAGGCTTTTTTTCCCTCGCTGAATGGTTAACGTTTAATGTTTTTTAATGACCAGTTATTATTAACTCCTGGGACAAAGTGAAGGGTTGAAGGTTGAATGTAGAGTAGGCTGAGATTATTAGGTATCTAGATCATAAACTGCAAGTCATTAAATATTCTTTTTCATTGGACTGGGTTTTTTTTTTTAATCAACGTTGAGATTGGTTGAAATAACTTATAAATAAAACTGACCTGGGGCTAAAAGGAGAAATTTGCATATAACTTAAATATAGCATTCTGTGGCACCCACCCACCCACTTCACCCCCGCCTCGGAAAAACAACTGGTGCGTACACTCTTGTACCGATCAAAGAAGAATTGTACACTTTGTTTTGCTGTCATTTTATAAACGTGAAAAGACAACATCAATAAAACCATGTTGTAGTAGGGTGAAAAGAAGGATAAAAGAAGAAGGAAAAAGGAATGTGTTTGGGGTATTGGGGGAGAGGAACGACTTAGGGGAGAAGTGTTAAGTTGAGTTTAGTTGGTTTAACGCTCTACATCATAACTATACAGGCTATATTGTGGACGGGTCCCAAGACTGACAATAGCCGAGAGAGAGAAAAAACGCACACGAGAGAAAGAGAGGGAGAGAGAGAGGGAGGGAGAGAGAGAGGCAGAGAGAGAGAGAGGGTTGGAGTTTGAATGAGAGATAAGGAGAGAAAGAGGCAGAGAGGGGAGAGAAATTGTTGTCTCACCACATGAGGAAATGGGAGAAATGTTAAAACTAATAATAGAAAAAAATTGTAGGTTTCTAATGCCGACCCGAAATAAAATATAATGGTAGTGACAGAATGATGTGGGCGGCAGCGAGACAAGACTTAGTATTAACATAGAGAGTGACGAAGGTTTGTTGACCGTGAAATCGTGTATTTACTCGGGCTATGATAAAACTAGTGACGTCAGTTCCTTTCACAAATTTTTCTAAACTATTGTTTTATCTGCATGTCTTGGTTTCTGCATTTGAAAATAATGTAGATTTAGGGCGTGGCACTTTGAAAGAACTTTATTTTAATCTGACAAAGAAAACAGAGGTGAAGAAGTGCAGTCATTATTTTCGGCCTGAAAAATCACGGTGTCGGAGTGTTTTTAATGTTTCCCTTCTGTCTCAGTCTAGTGATTGTGTGCGATTAGCGAGGGACATGCAAATTTGACCGACATTGTTTGAAAGAGATCGCTCCACTGAGGTTGTCTCTAGTTTGATTTTTAGGACTTTTCTCCGTGTGATCAGGCAGAGTGGATTAGCATAGGACACACACGTCTGGGAGTTTATTATCGAAACCACGACGTTGGTTCTTGTTTTTCTGGATTCATCTATTCAATGTGATACATATCAAGTTTTAAATGAGAGATATATATATGTTCAGATTTTTCGGTCGAATACGAATTCATAATGTGCATTATCAATTTTTAGTGCTTTTTTTTGGAAACTATGCTTTCCTGAAGAGTAATGCAAGGATGAACGTTCTAATGATAAACAGTTTAATTTTGCGTGATAGAAAAAAAACAGCTTTACCGGCAAATAGTTATGAAAAAATCAAGTTCCTACTCGGAGCGCCTAGACATTTCTGATTAATTTCAAGGTAAGACTCACAGTCACAGTTTTGTCGTTGTCGTCGTTATTTTTGTTGCTGCTGCTGTTGTTGCTGTTGTTGTTGTTGTTTTGTTTTTTTATTGTTATTGTTGGTGGTAGTTGTGGTGGTGGTGGTGAAGGTGGTGCCATACATGCAACACTATCAACGTATTTCACTCCTACCTTCTAATTCTCTCTCCCTCTCCCTCTCTCTCTCTCTCTCTCTAGCTCTCTCTCTATCTCTATCTATCTATCTATCTACCTATCTATCTATCTATCTATCTATCTATCTATCTATCTATCTATATCTATCTATCTATCTATCTATCTATCTATCTATATGTCTATCTATCTATCTATCTATCTATATGTCTATCTATCTATCTATCTATCTATCTATCTATCTATCTATCTATCTCATTATCTTTTTTTTTTCACACTCTCTCCCCATCTTTTCTTTTGTTGTTGTTTTTTTTTTATTTAAACCCTCTATGCTCACTCCTATCCTGTTTTTTCCCGTTTTGACTGGACCCTGCATTATTCAATCTTTTAGCCTTAAATGTACAATCAGTGCTCCCCTCTCTCTCTCTCTCTCTCTCTCTCTCTCTCTCTCTCTCTCTCTCTCTCTTTCTATCTATCTATCTATCTATCTATCTATCTATCTATCTATCTATCTATCTATCTATCTATCTATCTATCTATCTATCTATCTCATTATATTTTTTTTTCACACTCTCTCCCCATCTTTTCTTTTGTTGTTGTTTTTTTTAATTTAAACCCTCCATGCTCACTCCTATCCTGTTTTTTCCCGTTTTGACTGGACCCTGCCTTATTCAATCTTTCTCTCTCTCTCTCTCTCTCTCTCTCTCTCTCTCTCTCTCTCTCTCTCTCTCTCTCTCTCTCTCTCTCTCACTCTACTGAATGCTGTAAACGGAATATACAATCAAGTGTCATCAGCCGAAAGAAATAACTTCGAAATACCAGAATTGTCAATCAATATAAATAGATTAAGAGCTCCTGCAAAATCCTTTATTCGCCGATGACGCATTGCTTGTTTCTGACACCGTTGCAAAAGCTTGGTTTGCTACACAATCGATAAAACCGAAATAGTATTTTTAGAAAAGGGGGTTACATACGTAAACACGAAAACTGGGTTTACGGAAAAACACCAGTTAAAATGTTTAACCGGTACAAATATCTGTAATATCTAATAGATGTATGTTATGGATTAACAAAATGTAAGGATATAAAAACATTGTATAAACTATTTGATTCTAAAGTATAGCCTGTTCTCTCCTATGCCAGTGAGCTATGGAGCACTCGTGAGTACACAGAAATAGAGCTAGTTCATTCTACCAACAACAAACGCTTTTTAAACTTATCAAATTATTGGTAAAAATTACTCTTTATGGAGAGACAGATAGGTTCACATTAATATTAAAATTTGATGCTTAAATATTTTTTAAGACTGCTAAAACTGCTAGATTTTAGGATACCCAAAGAAGCCTATCAGTGTTTAAAAATTGAATGATAAAAAAGTCAAATCTTGGCTAGCTGATATAAAACATAGTTATGGATTTGGCCGTGTCTGGATTGAATGTGTTGGCAAAGAAACTTCTTTCTGCAATGTTTTTTAAATAAGACTGCGAAGTGTTTAAGCAAACTTGGCATGCCAAGTTATCCAATAATCAAAGTACGGCATTCTATTCTTCATTTAAATCCTCGATCTGTATTGAAACATATCTGTTGAATAACGGGTTACCAACTAACAAAAAAAACTGCTTTAGCAAGACTTCGACTTGGTGTATCAGAGACAAATTGGCACAAATTCAGTTATTCTAAAATACTTCACTGCAAGTGTGCCCAGTGTGCAATTTAGGAAAAGAAGACGAATACCACGCTCTACTGATTTTTAAATCATACGAGAATATTCGAACCATGTTCATATCTCTCAAATAGCTTTCAAATAGAAATAGAAGCAGATTAAGTGTGCTTGTGTCCAACAGCTATCTTTATTCAAATATTGCCATCTATTTCCAGCACGTGTTAAAACTAAGAAAACCATAGATATAAGATGCCAGTCCTTTGTATGTTGAATTTTTTGTTTCTAATTTCGTTATTATCCTAATAAAAAGAATTGTCACTTTGGTTGAATTATATTCTCTGATCTGTGTATGTTTACTTTTATAATATTTAAGACCAAATTAGCCAATTTGCTTAGACTAAAAAAACCTTTCAGTATTCATTATCAAATTGTGACATTGTTCATCACTAAAAGTTACCAAGTATCAAAGCTTCAAAAACTAGATGAAAGGACTGAGAGAGCTCATCGAAAGTGGAGTTACGATTTTGTTACTTTTGTCTTACACTTTGTAAAATATTAATTCTTGTCATGTTTGTAAAGGGTGAGAAGCCAATAAACATCAATCAATCAAATCTCTCTCTCTCTCTCTCTCTCTCTCTCTCTCTCTCTCTCTCTCTCCTCTCTCTCTCTCTCTCTCTCTCTCTCTCTCTCTCTCTCT
>RQTK01000003.1:1332623-1344612 GCA_003991915.1 Elysia chlorotica | reverse complement strand
CACACACGAGAAAAGGCGGGGATACCATGACTCCTATCTCAGCCGGTCATATTATACTGACACCGACCCAACCAGTAGGGAACGCAACAGCCACGATTCGAACTCGGGACCTTTTGCGTCGGAAGCCGATCTTCTACCCCTGGACCACCGCGCCCCCCGAGGGACTAGAAGCTCAGACTCGAACCTCGGACCTCTGCTCCGTTTAGAGCTCTAACACCGACTTAGCGACCCTGTTTTGAAGTGCGCAGTCCGGTACCTTTGACCAGCATGATAATGTTTAATGATGTTTAATTCAAAGAAATTTAAAAAAATAGATTTGGAAAATGCAAAATTAGATGACTATTTTCCATCAGTTTAAAAATTCCAGAACATGATTAATCTCGTATTAGGGTTTCAATCCTTTCACTAAATAAAACCCCATGTGTTGACGAGGTCTAACCAAGTCACAATTAATTTGCGACGTTTGCCCTGAGAACTTGATATTGATTGTCATGGGCAATAACGTGGGTCCGTTACTTAGTATAGCGAATGTCTGGGTGACTAAGAAGTACATACTTTTGGCTCTAGACAACGTTAAAATGTTGAACGGGCGTACGCTGGCACAATAATGCGTGTGGATACAAGTCACCTAACTATTAAGTGTGACTTGAACGCCGAGATTCTCGACTGATGCCAGTTGAAGCTTACGGTGACTAGCAATGAGAGTAGTGGGCTATACCAGGTGCTGTAATTAATTACCCTATGTCACTTGGTGGTTGTTGCACGCAGACATTTCAGTGCGATGAAACATCTGGCAAACGGTGTGTTTGAAACGACTAAAGATGTCATCCATTTTTCATATTTGTCCATGCACACCTTTCTTTCAGTAGTTGGCCTTTGATACGTTTCTCATAAGCCAGGGCAATCTCCTTTTAAGCAATGATGTATTTACTTTATATGGCGAGTTTTATTTGTAACGCGCCCACTTCGCCGTTTCATAAGAATGCTTGGATAATTGTAAATTTAGATGGTAAAATTAAACCTACTTTAAGAGAGTCAATGATATCTATATGCAACTAAGAGCATGTGAGTAAATGTTCTTATGACGTACAAAAATTTTAAACAAAATATTAGAAATAGCAATCAAATGCAAAAACAAGAAAACGAAACAATTGATTACAATGATGTCCTGTAAGCGTTTTATCACAGCTAGTTTTCTGTTTGTGAAAACATGTTCAATTTTCAAGGTATGGATTCTGATAAACCTAATTTTGGTTTTAGCACACTTCAAATTCATTTGTAATCCTTTAGCTATGCACATCCCGAATTTTGTGGGTTCTCAACTAGTTATTTCTAAGATTTTTGTCCCGCTATCCTTGAAAAGCGTCAAGTCCAGCTTATAACAATGAAACAAAATCTTAATATGCAAAATCCATGTATCTTTAACATACTCGCGTGAAGACAATGGATACTCACTGTCGACATGACAGTGCAAGTTAGATTGCTATTTACACGGCACTGTTTGATGTGCTTGCCTTCCGAATGTGGGGAATTTTTCTCTCAACTGCAACGTGTGATGTTTTTTACTTTTTCTTTGGATAAAAGCATGTTAGAACACTTTCCTGGTCTCAACAGTCGCACTTGCGTGTCAAATTTATATCATTTTTAAATTTGTAACGTATCAACTCCTCTTAAATTTTCCTTACATAATAATCAAACCAGGAAACTTGTGAAGCTTCGAATCTCTTTCCCCAAATAAGTGTCGTACTTGTATGCCATTGAATTAACAACTATGTATTGACGTTCTTTAAACCATGTGCTTCGTGTTCTTTTTCTTTTATTTCAGACGAAATGTTTCGAAGCTTCTTCCGGCTGATCCACAGGGCCAGGTCGCGCTCACAGCGCAATCGCCTCTACTCCTGGCTGATGGGGGCGTGCTTCCTCTTCCTCCTGTTTATCTATACGCAGCAGCAACCGCCCAGACCGGCGCTTCTCTCTCTATATGAGAGGGCTGAGCTCGAATCCCAAGGTAATATAGCTGGGCGAGCGCCGGACATGAAGCTTTTAGAAAGTAAAATCGACGATGCTAAAAAACTGAAATTTGTAAACGAGATGGGAGAGGAAGAAGATGGCGAAGAAGAAAACGGAGATTTGTTACCAGACCTGGCCCCGCCCGTGGTCCACTTCCTGTGGTGTGGGGGCGCTGAGCGCAAGTTCGAGTACCGCCACTACCTGGCCGTCCGGCGCGCTAACGAGGTGGTCAAGCCCGACAAGCTGGTGCTGCACCACCGGGGACTCCCCCAGCCGGACGCTGAGGGCTACTATGTGTGGTTTAACCAGGTGGGTTCTTCTCTACATGGTTGTTTTTGAGAGCTAGAGATCACTTTATTTTTTTATTTTTTTACTAATAAATTACTTATGGTTGTTTTGCGTAGTCTTACCCACTTAATAGTCGTCTCACTTCTCTACCTTTCCGCGTTTTAATGTTATGTCACATGTATCCAGTCTCTATCTTTCCTCGTTTTAATGTTATGTCACCTGTATCCAGTCTCTATCTTTCCGCGTTTTAATTTATGTCACCTGTATCCAAAGTAGAGTATCTTTTATGAGTACATGTTTTGCAGGAAACCTATTAAAAATTCACTCTCAAATAGTGGACAGCTTAAGAAAGAAAGCTTCCCATGTTATTGCCTTTCTAGAACATGTATGTGTTACAAGTAATTTAAAAAAATACATTATCATACATAAACCACCCTTTTCATAGTGAATACGAAACATCACATCACATAGAATTAACAGATTAATATAAAAAAGGTCCCAAACAGACAGATATTAGAGGATTAAGAGCTTGTTTATACCAGCCTTCATCAGAATAATACAAAACTGCCATATTTAGCGGACTTATGCGTATGTTTATATATCATTTGTATGCGTAAAGAAATATGTTTTTCTAAATAACAGTGTTACACATGTATGTAAAATGTTTATTATTATTGTTATTATTATTATTATTATTATTATTATTATTATTATTATTATTATTATTATTATTATTATTATTATTTACATGATGTATTGATGTTGCTAAATTAATTTTAATGTATATATAATACCAAGTAAAACTTTCTTATGGGATAGTAAAGGCTGATCGTTATCTTATCTTATCAAAGCTTTGTCATGGCGGGGGTGGGGGGGGTGTAAAAAAAAGGAAATATAAACCTGTTCCCCTAGCGGTTGTTAAATATGCCTTCATTTATTTCATCATTCTTATAGACTCTCGCTGAAACTGCAAACCTTGTCCTGCGACATCTTGACCATGACGATGATGACACAGACATGCAAAGCCATGACAAACGCGCTAATGCCCCTGCCGTTCGATCTTTTGCCAATTCGCCGTGTCCCAGCGAATCTAACGCTCATCGATACATGCTTGTTCTTCGCCTACTTGAGCGCTTCGGCGGTGTTTTCATCCCAGAGGACGCCATTTTGGTGGACTTTCCTGTTCACCTACGAGCGGCCACTTTTGTATCGGGAGTTATAGCCCGCAGTGTGGCCCAGTTCGCAGATGGCGTTATCATCGCCAAGCGTAACGGCTTCATCGCTCCCTCCAGCACTTCTGGACTCCTGGTCGTGCTGGCTTCCGGGCGGTCCTCTGCGCAGGGCACTGCGCTCCAGCCGTGTGGTACCATACGACACTTCAACCACGAGGAAGACGGAGACTGCATCTGTGTGAAGGTGGATCTGGAGATATTCCCGGCAGATATCTGGGGGAGCCCGGCTGGCGCTCAGACAATCTTTAGATACGGAAACAAAGGTGGAGCCGGAGACAGAGGGGAAGATTTCGTGCAGGAGATAGCGTCTCCCGACTCGAACTTTGCCACGCTGGCGCGGCTCGCCGGTTACGGCTCTAGGGACATCCAGGTGCGGGCCAGCTCCAGGAGCACGGTGCCTCGGATAGCGCACTACATCTGCTGGGACTGTGACCTCAAGTTCGACTTCTACCTCAGCGTTATCAGCTCGCTCTACGTCGCCGGCCTCTCTAAGGCAAGCCAATTTGTATTTATTACCTTATTCTCTGGGTATTTTTATTGCAAACCAATAAAAAGCCAGAGGAATTGTTTAGTCATTAGAGTGATACAGTATTTTCTCTATTCTAAATTTAAAAAAAACAACATCATTTTAGTAAGCGCATGATATTTCATGGAAGTGCGCTATATAGATGCAATATATGATTATTATTGTTGTTATTGTTAGTATTAGTAGTACAGAAAGGAAGTAAAAGCCCTAACAGCATTGACTGACAACACTGCTGGTGAAGTCATTAGTTCTAACCTATCTTATTCCAGTGCATGTCATTGCTTCATAAAACAGTGAATTATATCTCGGAGATACCCACAACAAACAGCAGGATCTACTTTTGAATTTACTGGTTAACTATTAGTTATAACTTTTTTTAAATGTACATAAGAGAAAAAAAGTTTGAAAAACCACGGACAGAGCAATCCGTTTTAGACGAAATTAAACCACTTTATGTGACAGGTAGGCAGGTTTTCACACAGTAAAAGTATTTATTATTTAGTACATGTACCCTTAAAATTAATGGACTTAATGATAGCAACATACTATACTACTACTACTACTACTACTACTACTACTACTACTACTACTACTACTACTACTACTACTACTACTACTACTACTACTACTACTACTACTACTACTACTACTACTACTACTACTACTACTACTACTACTACTACTACTACTACAGTAGCAGTAGTAGTAGTAGTAGTAGTAGTAGTAGTAGTAGTAGTAGTAGTAGTAGTAGTAGTAGTAGTAGTAGTAGTATTTTGCTATCATTAAGTCCATTAATTTTAAGGGTACATGTACTAAATAATAAATACTTTTACTGTGTGAAAACCTGCCTACCTGTCACATAAAGTGGTTTAATTTCGTCTAAAACGGATTGCTCTGTCCGTGGTTTTTCAAACTTTTTTTCTCTTATGTACATTTTAAAAAAAGTTATAACTAATAGTTAACCAGTAAATTCAAAAGTAGATCCGTCTGCTGTTTGTTGTGGGTATCTCCGAGATATAATTCACTGTTTTATGAAGCAATGACATGCACTGGAATAAGATAGGTTAAAACTAATGACTTCACCAGCAGTGTTGTCAGTCAATGCTGTTAGGGCTTTTACTTCCTTTCTGGTCTAGCCGCCGCGCCGAACAAAAACGATTCTCTTGCATGTCATAAATTTGGGCTGGTTGTCTCTCTGTAAAAGAGTTTCAAATAGTCTGTTACTCTATATTATTCAAGAAGAAACAAGTAAGTTGAAGCATTCGAGTTTTAAGTCATCCGGATTTTCAGAACAATTACTCTACAGATGATACCCCTATCTCTCCAGGTTTACATCCACGGCATCAGAGAACCTTCTGGAGTCTGGTGGCGTCGTCTACAAGCCACACAAAGGGTCATCCATGTACATCGGGAATACCCTGAGCATTCAGTGGACAGGTCCACTATGACGCAAGAGTTGGCCTTAGGTGAGCCGTCTTGTTGGTTCATACCTAGTAATTTAGTCATGTTGTCTTAAGTAGTTTATAGTGTACAGCCAAAAAGTATGGGTCTCGAATTTCTGCAAAATTATTTGGCTATAAAAATTCAAAAAACGATTAACCACACAATGTCAGCTAGATAAGTATAAGTATGCTTTTATCTGTAAATTTGAAATAATATTTAGGTATAATCATTGACAGAAAAGCATTGAGTACTGTATTTAAGTGCAACGACATACTGCCTTGCTCACAAAGTCCATAAACTGTATTTTCATTAAGTATAGCTGTGTATGACATAGCTTTTTTCCAGGTATCAAAAGCTTTTGAATATTTTCTCCCACGCGTGTTCAATTGATTTGCAACTAAATTTGGGAACATTAATATGCTTACACGATTACTCTCTCTCTCTCTCTCTCTCTCTCTCTCTCTCTCTCTCTCTCTCTCTTCTCTCTCTCTTCTCTCTGTCTCTCTCTCTCTCTCTCTCTCTCTCTCTCTCTCTCTCTCTCTCTCTCTCTCTATAGTACATTAGCCCACAATCAGTACTCCCACGAACGCAGCGATCCCATAACATTTAGTCTATGCGTGTCTGTTTTCAGGCATCATGCGAGTGGCCATCCTTCTCAAGTACGGCGGTGTCTACTGTGACAATCACGTGATCTGGACTAACGCCATTCCTGATCATCTTTTCAAGTGAGACAAAGAGCAGGGTTGTTGTTTCTTCAAAGTCATTTGAGTTGTTTTTATTTGTATGTGTGTGTGTGTGTGTGAATATTTATTATTCCCTTCCTCTTTAGATTGACATAAAGTCTATTAAGTTTTTATTTTAAATTAGGGAGTGGAGTTTGTCATCGTTCAACAACAAGAGAGTCCAAAGTGAAATTCAAAACATTTTATGACGCCTAACACAGTGAAAATTGTTATGATTAAGAAATAATAATTTATAACGTAATATTGATCATCACAACTAACAGTACCTGTTATTCTAAGGGAGTTATTTAAAAGCGTGTGATCATCTGCCTCACTTAGGACTTAAAGCTATGCAGACGTGATATCTGTAACACATAGAGGTATCTGCTCTGAGTTGGGGGGATTTCTAGGTGCCAAAGGAAATCCTATATGGTGACGGTTATCAAAATGTACACCTGACATCGTTACAATCTGCTAGACACAGATAGATCGCGGGCACCAAGACTTGCCGCAGGCAGTCATAACTCATATTCCACTGGCACCAACCCAACCAGGAAACAGGGCGGTCTGATTAAAGATCGAACCCCACATAGTTCATCTGGCATCCAATCTCTTGAAATTGATTGTTATACCTTTTAATTGAAAAAAAATATCGCACTGTGTGTTAAAGATTTAAGTACTGTGAGGTACCTAATGACACAAAAAATGCATAAGACCGTTTGTGTCCTGAAAATTTGGTGTGTTTTTTTTCTAAATGATCTGTCTTAATTTTAAAGAAAATAGAATACAAGTTAAAATTATAAAAACCAAAGCATCTTATTAGATTTGACAACCCTCTAACAGAGAGCATTTATCAACCGTGAAACATGATTTTTTTACACCGGTACCAAGTTATTTATTTGACTTCCATTCACAGCTAAAAACAAAAAGGATTTGTTCCACATCGTCCCACCACCCACCCACACTATTCAGTGTTCGAATAAGGTGACTTCAATGTATGTGTAGCTCAGAGGGCGGGCGGCTCCTAATCAGCTATTATCAAATGTTTTGCAAACAAAAAGCATGGATAACGAAAGACCTCAAAGAAACCCTAAACAGAAAGAAACGTGCTTTTAAAGACAACAACATATCTTAAGTAAAAAAAAACATAAACAAAAAGTCAAAAGCACATACATATATTCAACTGCAAAAGCGACTTTAAGACAAAAAAGAAACAATGTTTAAGTCAAACAATACCAGAAGTGCCTGGCAAGGAATGACAATGGCTGCGGGAATTACGTCAAGCAAAAAAGAACTCCAAATTACAAATGAAGCGCAATACACAAACGACCTGAGTGATTTGTACAGCCGTTTCGACAAAAATAATATTTGTCTCCTGCACTGCTTAAACTTAAGAGCAAACTCAGTGTAAATGATGACCAAATCCTAAAAGTGGAAGAAAAAGATATGCGTCAAGTCTTCAAGCGTGTCAATGGACACAAAGCTAATGGTCCGAACAAAATTACTGGTAACACGCTAAAACATTGCTGTAACGAGCTGTCAGGTGTTTTCACCACTCTATTCAACGCCTCGCTACGCCAGTCAAAAGTTCCAACACAGTGGGAGACAGCCGAAGTGACCCCCCTGCCTAAAAAGACAGTGTGTAAAAGCATGAACGGTGTCCGTCCTATAGCCTTAACTTCTATTGTTATTAAGTGTTTTGAGAGGCTAATCCTAAAAATATTGAATGGAAAAGTTGAGAAGTCTTAATCCTTTTCAATTTGCTTATAAGACCAACTGTAGTGTTGAAGACGCAGTTCTAGTTTTTGTGAACAATGCCATAAAACACCTAGAGAAGGCACAGACACACGTGCGTGTTCTGTTTATAGATTTTTCGTCAGCATTCAGCCACACATCATGGTTCAAAGATTAATTTCCCTAAACATGAAAAACAATTCATTTCATGGATCTTAAAATTTATAAACAGCAAAAGCAATACGCCAAACTGAACAACATATATTAGTGAAATGAATACGGGAGCACCTCAGGATTGTGTTCTATCCCCCACGTTGTACACACTGTGCACAAATGACTATCGTACACACAAAACCGATACAACTCTAATAACTCTCAAACTCTTCTTTGTGCATAAAGTTACAGCAAAGATTGTATTTCCTGAAAAAGTTAAAATCTTTAAACTTGAGGAGACACAAAGAAAATTAATAAGATAATTAGAAAGGCAGCAACTACAATCGATTGGGAGTTAAAAAACTTAGAAACTATTCATTCTAAAGCTTGTCAACGCAGGATGAAGTAAATTTTAAGTAAAGCCAAACACCCACTCCATAAAAAATGTGTACGCTGTTCTTGGAGTAATAAACTATTGCAACCTGCATCAAGAACGGAGAGGTATAGGAACTCTTTTTGTTTCTGCCTCTTTTAGATTATTGCGAAGTAGATCCGTTTGCGTGTAATGTGCACCGTGTACCTTATATAAGCCTATGCCCGCAACTACCTATACTTCTCAAATCATAAAAACTGTGAATCCAACAAAGGGGGAAAAGAGGTTGGGACAGAGAGAGAGAGAGAGAGAGAGAGAGAGAGAGAGAGAGAGAGAGTAAGAGGTGGTAATGTCATAATTATTTACTGATCGCTATCCCTTAATTTCCCCTTAAATGTTCAGATTATTGTCGTACTTCTAAAAACGTAATAGTAAAAATAGTGACATAGATACAGAAGTGAGAGAGAGATAGAGAGAGGCAGAAAGGGAGAGAGAGAGTGAGAGAGAGAAAGAGTTAGAGAGAGAAAGAGAGAGAGAGAGCGATAGAGAGAGAGAGGGAACTGTTTGCCCAATAGACTGTTAATCCAGAACAAATTTCCCTTGGGGATCAATAAAGTTTATCGTATCTTCTAACTGGGCCGCTTTGACCCCTACTGATTTGGTCGATGTCAGTATATTTTGACCAGCTTAGGCTAGGCAGAAGTGTCTCCGAAGTTGCCAAACGTTAGTCCAGATAGCCAAGTTGCAGACGACAGTCGTTAAAAAAAATCGTTGGTCTGGTAGAGCTAGGCTCTCTCCGCGTGTAACAACTTCTAGAAATCCTATACGGCGATGGGACCTCAGTAGGGCCAGACGCAGAATAGACAAAAAACAAACTAACCTTGCATTGCCGCGCCCCCTTAAACTAATGAAACCACCCCCACCCCACGCCCCCTTCATTCCTCCAGGTACGACGCCGTGGCGTCCCCCGGATGGCATCAGCTGGGCGCCTGGCCGGACTCGGTGTCTCACTCCACCATCCTGGCCAAGAGGAACTCGGAGTATTTGCTCAAGCTGCGCAACCTGCACGCCACGAACCGCAGCAAACGGTTCTGGTTCGTGGATCAGTTTTTATCATATAAAGTGAGTTGTGACACTCGTTACAAAAACGATCCTTTTTAAAATTGTCGTTTGTTTGTTCTTGTTGTTGTTACATAACATTATGATTTTATATTTACTTCTCTGTTGCATTATTTTGTGGTCTCTTAATATCCGGTTCCTTACATACACACACACACACAAACACACGCACGCACACACACTCTCTCTATCACTCACTTTATAATAATATCTATCGATCTCTCGATATACATTTGTCTCTCTCTCCTCTCGCTCCCTCTCTTTCTCTGTCTCTCTCACTCTCTCTCTCTCTCTCTCTCTCACTCTCTCCCTCTCTCTCTCTCTCTCTCTCCTCTCTCTCTCTCTCCTCTCTCTCTCTCTCTCTCCAAGTTGAATACGCAATATACCTTTGAAAGACTTAGAGAGCGATTTAGCATTCACGCAATGCGGGGAAAATAACACATCATAAAGTTTACCTAGGACTTAAACAAAAGAATCAATGTAATCTATCACTAGTTATGCATATTATAGCTTTCGCGAAGAATCCTGTACGGAGATGGAGTTCCAGTTTAGGTTTTAAGTTGTAACCTAGTGCTCGCCAGTCGAGGGCACTAACGGACTGACCAGTCCTACCGGGCGCTCTTGGATAAGAAATTAATACGGACATAGTTTATTATTTCCTAACCCGGCACCAACAGAGGACGAGGGGCCGCAAGTATAAGGCTTAACGTTGTCGTAGATTTCGACTTGTCGTAAGCATTCTTATTTCCATATCTTACCACGACTCGTAAGCTGTCCACGTTGTACTTACGGCCCAAGGACTAGAAAGTTTGATGATATCTTTGTAAACGCACATGCTCCCTGTTCCGTGACCTCACACCAACACCATCCTGTGTCCTGCAGCTCATGGAGCAGTTCCCGGACATCATGTTACTGGACAGACATCTACAAGTGGCCTGCTACAACCACAACTGTCACCCGACCTGGATGCCGGGTTATCAGGTACCACTCCGAGAAAACCCGCCAGGTGAGTTCTCTTGTCACTTGCATATAATGGCCTGCTTTGCCGTGGAGGTTTTTCTTCTCATCAGTGAAGTTCTTTCTCTTTGGTTGCCAAAATTTTCAGACTAGCGTCTGGCAATGTTACTTAGTGCCACACAGAGACAGTTCGGATATTCCAGGATTTATGTTTTAGCCAGTCACGTTGTACTGACACCGTTCAAACCATTTTAGATGAGAGAGAGAGAGAGAGAGAGAGAGAGAGAGAGAGAGACAGACAGACAGACAGACAGACAGACAGACAGACAGACAGACAGACAGACAGACAGACAGACAAACAGACAGACAGATTGGAATCTTTGTGGGCAAATTGATGGTTGCCGATTAACGCCCTTTACGAGGTTGTTATTGCGTATTCCATTTTTTTTTTATTATTCACTTGGTTTTTGCTGGTGTTGGTATTTTATGTTAGAACATTGATTTAGATTCGTGTTGTTTTAGGTTGTCGTTTGTTTTTGTTGTTGTTGTTTTTCTCTCACATCCATTGAGCGTATTGGCTTTACTGGTGGTGGTGGTGGGGATGATGGTGGTGGTGGTGGTGGTGGTGGTGGTGTTGTTGCTGTTGTTGTTGTTGGTTTTGTTGTTGATGGTGATGATCATTCAGATTTCACAAACAGCAGTTTTACGTTGCTGAAAGGCATGGCGTTATAATAAAGCTTGTCCGACAAACAGTAAAGCTTAAAAACCTCTATAGTGTCATTCCGTCGTGTGTGTTTTTGTTTGTTTGTTTTGGTTTTGTTTTGGTTTTGTTTGCGAGAATTTATCCTGACTTATGCTGTCACAAAAATCACTCGTCTGCAGGCGCTATTACTTGATAAGTTCATTGTCTAATGTAAACCTAAAGCAGAGCCATTTTATCCAACTGAGCTACAACTACATTTTTTTGTGTGAAGTTAATCCCATATTGCAATTGCTTTCGTCTTCTTTGCTAGTTGTTGGTCGTTGTTTGTTTCATATTGTTGTTGGGCGTTTTTATGTGGGGTTTTATTTTCCACACGACTGCGTCATACTTTTATTATTGTCTCGCTATCTCTAGCTGATAGACATTTTTCTTCATATTTGTGTCTGTTTTCGTGGCACAGGTCCTGTGTTCAGCTGGCAGAACGACACGCTGAGTGTCCTGTGGGATGTGTTCCCATCTCTGGACCTGGACGCAGTGAAGTACACCAGCGGGCCCGTGGTGGATGCGGCCAGGAGGGTGCTTCACAAGGCGGGCATCACGCTGCAGGAGCTCACAGCTGTTTGATGTGTGAATGGTTGGGTGAATGGGTGTGTGTATGGGGGCGATGGGTGGGTGATCAATGATTGTGTGGATAGATGGGTGGGTGGGCGGGGGGGGGATTCTATGATA
>RQTK01000003.1:1290284-1332013 GCA_003991915.1 Elysia chlorotica | reverse complement strand
ATGATGATGATGATGATGATGATGATGATGATGATGATGATGATGATGATGATGATGATGAAGATGTAAAAAAAAGAGGTTTATTGTGCATTAGTATCCAGTTGTTAAGGGCTCCTGCCGAACCTGTTGAGTAAGTCTATGACAGTATACGAAATAATTATTTTGCTGTTAAAAATATTTTGACACATAGAGTATGTGAAAAAAACAAAGACTTGGCTGAGCGTTAGAAGATCTGCATTGATTTTCGTTGATTGTAATATACGATAATACAAGTTCGATAAATTAATAGTTGATACTGGTACATTTTCAAATGAGTAAAATAAAAGCGGCTGTTGTATTTTAAAACGAATGTTATGTACATTGTGCCAGGGTACAATGTATGCGATTTTTGTTCATAGCTATAATGGAATCTGATTTTTTTTATTAATTTTATCTTCATAAAAGCTACAAATGTAAAATCGATTATATTTACTTTTTAAGAACTAATTGAAGAGGTCTCAAAACAAATGCTGAAAATGGACCTTTTAAAAACACTTTGTCGTAATTATGAAATACATTGTCAACTTCTTAGCCTTTTTTTTTTTTCGATAAAAAATTAAACTGCCTGTGGTTCATGTAAACTGTACTTTGTTTGCAGCAAATCTGGAACGTGTGATTAGTTTTCAGTCATGAAACACACTGCCACCAAAATAATTATTATTTAATACGTCATGAAAGCAAAATACATAACTGTTGGTGTAAGCGAGTTTTGCTTTTTCAAGTTATTATTTTTTATGTTAAGTTCATTCTCTTTTTGCGTTAAACATTTGAAAGGCTGATACAGTGAGCACAACGGGAACTCTATCTCCGTGAAGGAACTGCCTGAGGAATTAAACGAAGAGATAGTTTCGCTCTCCCCATTTGAGATCGCGCGATTGAGATTGCATTTTTTTTTTAAAGGAAGAAAGTATGACTATGCCAGAAAAGATTGCAAATTTTAGAGAAATGAGAATAACAATATTGATGCTTCGTGTAATTTGGCATTTCTTTAAATGTGTTTTTACCTTTTGAAGATTACTTATATTTAGAATAATCCATTTTAATTAATCCAGTATGTTTTATTATTCTCACAACTCATGGCTGTTTCCAATGTTGGATAATGTAAACTTTTTCTGACAACTACGCAGGAATTTTATACATGTAGGTAGATATTTACCTTTCCTTTTAACTATTAATTTTGAGCAAGTTTTTTTGTGATACAAAAAATGGTGTCCAAAATGTTAGCTTTGTACAACAAGTAATCTAATTTCATATTTATGCGTATAATAGTAGACACATAAATTACAGTCCAATCCTGACACATTCTCAAGATCAACTAATGTCTGTTTTGATCAATCAAAGGAGAAAGTGGCTGACTTTTTCATGCACTTACTGGGAATAATTGTTTTCCAGGATAGGTTGTATCATGTGTACATCGCAAACCGAATAGGCGTTGTCGATACTGCCATTGTTATCTAATGTTAGGATCAATTTTATGATTATAATAATACTGGTTTTGAATATGATAGAAGTATTATTGTGCGTTTAGCACTATAGATTATGAGCACGGTTTCAACGATTGCATTTTTTACTTGAGTTTCCGCATCGATGTGCTTACCATTTCTGTGGTTCATTTATATTTATGGTTAAATGGTCGATCTACCGCAGTTTAATGTCACCAGCTGAGACATGAGTCATGTTATCCCCGCCCTGTCACCAATCTTGGGGCTCGGCCACAATAAAGCATTATGGTGCTGACGTTGGACGTTAAGCCATCTCAACTCAACTCATGTCGACTGCCAGAGTGTATGTTAAACATTTTTTTAACATCTTGTACTTTAAGACCATTTTGTTATCATTGTCGACATTGAATCATATTTTTAAATAATGTAATAACTTAGTGACGTTTGTGATGATTTCTATGCCAAACAACTTGTTTTTGTTACGCACTGCTTTCATAGGAAGAAAATGCAACGCTGTTAACGCAGGAGAGCGAGGAGAGAGAAAGAGAGAGGGGTTAGATGGGAGGGAGGGAGAGAGAGAGAGAGAGAGAGAGAGAGAGAGAGAGAGAGAGAGAGAGTTTTCCGTGAGTTTTTGAATTAAATGTCAACAGAATTGCGATGTGTATTTCTATTTTCACTGTTTTAATTTGCATTCGGTGCTTCTTGTTATGATGTTGAATATTTTATTATTTTATACTGATTAACACGAAACATGTACGCCTAACATGATTATTGTTTGTGTGAATTTTATGGGGTTTTTTATGCGAGGTTATGTATATTTTGATCTCAATAATTAGGTATACATTGCATAACTGGTGCTAAAAATGTATTTACTGCCAATGTATGGGTAAATTCCATGCCTGAGAGAATTGCTACGTGCGCTCTGTCAATACTCACAAACCACCAAGTAAATACCAAGGATTGTGAATTTAAAAAAAAAACCACACAAAACAGCATAAAGCCTACTGATGCAGGAAGGGTTATCTCTTCTCATTCAAGATTCAAATCGGACCTGATATGTAACGCATGTTCTTTTGATATTATAGATTCCTACGCTTCCTACGTTTTGGTTATTGGCTCAACTAAAGATTTTGTTCAACACTTAACGCAGTGCCCAAGGAGAGCAACGATGTTTCTGGATTTTGTCTTCAGCTTTTTTATCCCATCCGAAATTGGATCAGCGAATGATGACCCAAAACGCAAGCTTCTTATCTAAAAAAAACCCTGCTTTTTTAGTAAAGAGGAGACAGGCTGCAATGTCTCTAAAAATTAAATTTGATGTATAAATTTTACCATAGTTCCCCGTTTTTTTTTAGTTTTTTAGATAATTGCGTTCATCAAATAATTTAACTACGCAAAAAGTATTTATAATAAAATAGTGAAATGTGTACACATTATTTTGCTTATGATTTCACTTCTTTTTCTTTTGGTGCGCGTTCAAATGAAAATTGATCCCATTGATGTCTATACACACGTACTATGGAAATAACTATATTAGGGTAATTATTATTTTATGTTCCGCCCCTAAATCATTGTTGATGAAAAGATTCTTCTATATGAATTGCGCAAATCTTGGGTTGTTGTTTTTTTTTTTTTCAAATGCTTCGTTTATACATAATGAAAGTTCTATGCCTATTTTCCTTATTGTGATATCAATGTTAGCATCGAAATTTCTCGCGAGAGAGCTCAAAATAATGTACATAATTGATCATTCACAAAGTACTTGGTAATCTTATTTTATCTTCCATTGTTTCCTTATAAGCTTAGTCTACTGAATTCTAACGTCATGTACATAAATAAGGGTTGAGAAGTAGAGAGAGAGAGAGAGAGAGAGAGAGAGAGAGAGAGAAGGTGGGAGAGGTGGTTTAGAGAGAATGAGAAGGAGATATGGGACGAGAAAGGTTATTTTAAATTCAACACCACGGGATGGTAAACAAATGTTAAAAACCTTTTTTATGTTTTAAAAGTGAGTATTTTCTAATATAAATATTCGCAACAGGAGAGAAATAGATTATCTAAAATCTTGTTAACTCTTGTATAAGTATAAATCATCCTTAAAAATTATTCCACAAAAAAGTAATACTTGCTAGATCATATTTGTAGAATCAAAAAGGTTAACAATGTGGATGTTAACTGGATTAAATCGATCAAATACTACAAGACCAAACCGTATTTGTAAAAACAAATTAAAATACTCAATTCCCAAGTCGTTTGAAAACAATCTGTTTCAGTAAAATACAACAGATCCTTGAGTAGTTATATATTATCTTGTAAAAAAAAATATGGCACAGAAGCGTCCAGACTATATGAGATTATAGAGTTTTCCTGTGATGCTCTAAGTATTAACCGAGACCAAAGAAATTTAAAAGCGTCTTCTCTGTAAGAAAAAAATGTTTCGTGACTGGAGAGGCATAACATTTGTGAAGATTTTTTACTACGAAGCAAGGACTACTATATGGTAGTCCTTGCTACGAAGTTATTTTGTGAAGTTTTCAGACTACTTAACAGGATGTTGAAAATTCTTCGGAGTTCTAAGCCAGCCTCAAACAGCCTGCAGCGGAAACTAGCAATACATTTAATTACAAGGCATTTCATTAATTGAACTTTGTCAGATGTAAAAACTAGGTTGGAATTAAAACAGACATAAAGTGAATAAAGAAATTGGAAAGACACACACAAGCATAATTAAAGTTAATAGAGTTAATCATTTTTGCCTCGTGTGGTGGACTTTTCTCACTTTTCTTTTTCCGTGTACACTTTACCTTCACTAGAGGCTTCGTGGAACTGGGCATTCAAAGCTTGTGCCTTGGCTTTGGAATTGGTAATAAGAGAACCATTATTTTTAAGTGGGGGTACACCAATGTTTGATGCCTTTTTAAGTTTTATGTATGACCAAAACCTCTTTATCTCGGTTCTTTGGGGTATCTCTCTCTCTCTCTTTATTTTCAAATAGGCTGTTTATGTGGTTCCAATTGATTTTTATCTCTCTCTCTCTCTCTCTCTCTCTCTCTCTCTCTCTCTCTCTCTCTCTCTCTCTCTCTCTCTCTCTCTCTCTCTCTCTCTCTCTCTCTTTATTTTCAAATAGGCTGTTTATGTGGTTCCAATGTGATCGCCTTGATAACCGTTGTATTTGTCGTTTCATATATTTCGCTTCCTTCCTTAATTAATATAAACCATTTCCCCCCATTGATTTTGGGGGCTTTGTGATGAATTCGAGTTCCGGAAATCGTCGAGTAAGTGGCCGCTGTCATAGAATTCATTGTACAATTATAATAGCTTGTCTGTGCTGAAAACTTTTTGGGGATTTTATCGTCTGCGCTTGTAAGGCCGTCCGGGCTCGGTGTTATATTGTTTTTAACTTATATTATTGATTCTTCCACCTCGCTGGTCCCTCCTGATAAGCTGGCGCCGGTTTCTATAGGTCTTTAATCCTCATATAGTTCGGCCGTGTATTCCTTACATTTTTCCTTTCTCTCCTCTGTATCGAGAACTTTTGCCTTCTTTATTTGAAATGTACCCTCCGGTTTTTGATTTGGCTTTGATCTTGTAGTTAGTCGGTTCTTTGATGCTTTCATATATTCTGTTGCAAGCTTTTCTTTGTTTTTCTTCTAACTCTTTGCATTTCTCTATTAGCCATGTTTATTTAGCTTTGATTCAGTCCTTTCTTATTAATCTGTTAAATTCTTACTCGTATTTTGCTTGTTCGTTCTTGGCTTCCTTGCGTTTTCTCATGGTTTCTAAGATTTCTTCTGTCATCCATTCTGTGTTCTCCTTACTGCTTTTCCTGGACAATACTGCATGTCCATGTGTTATACTTTCTTACAATGCCTTCCATTTCCTATCAATGCTTTCTGTTGGGTCTGTTAATTCATACTATTCTGCATTTTCTTTCATCTTCAAATAATATCATTATATCAGATTAAAGAAGAAAATGTTGCTACTTGTATGGGTGATAGCAAGTAGCCTTTATGAGGAGCAAAAACAATTAAGTTGCATGACAAATTGTGGCAAGGGAAGCAACCCTGTATTAGTCAAAGGTACAAAGATTGCTATTGCTCCCCTTGATTGGTATATTAGTAAGTCAGCAAGAGTAATCTTATTCTCTAAGGCTAACGCTCTTTCCTTTTTCCTTCAGTTGTAAAAACATGTTAATTAAACTATACACTGATTCATCTTGTCTTATCAAGTTTATCTAGATCTAATTGAATGAATGTTGTGATTGACAGTTAAATACTTAATCCAACAACATCAAATTACATGGTGGCAGCTGGTAAATTACTTAAGTTACTTTAAACACAATAATTAACCGAAAAAAATGCCTTTAACTTGGCCATAGATCGAAAAACCTAAAGGAAAAATCTCATCTATGCAAGCAGACCTTAATGAAGAGAGGTCAGATTATATCAACTGAAACATAATAGAGACATTATAAACGGCACTTACTGCTAAACAAAGGTACCAATGATTTGTTTATAAATCTTTTAAAAGCCAATTAAAACAGATCTAGCACTTGACGTCATGACATCACAGATCCCTCTACCATCATTAGACTGGGGTAAAGACAAAAAACAGACCGCGTTTCAAGAGACAAACAATGAACTTACAACTAGAAATAATGAAAAAAATATCGGTGAGAACAAAGCAACCGTCAGAGCATCAGTTAACCAGGTGAACAGTATTGTCACACCCAGTCACCCGTGCCAGACCCAGACTGGCCATGATTGTGTGGCCTTCAAAGCGCTGCGTGGGTTAAAGAAAGCTACATGTAATTCATACCTGCTGGGGAGTTTTGACAGTGAATTTTCACCTCAGTGCATGAAGTCATTACTCTCTAGTATTCACACTAAAAATATGTAAATTGGATAAATTTTCCCATCTCCTTTAGTCAACTTTAACAATAATAGAGAAGAGCTGACACCTCGAAATAATTTCCTTCAGTTAATGGTTTGATCCGGTAGACCTAGGGTAGAACACCAGCGTCCGGCACAGGAGGTTTGAGCCCTGGCAATTTCGCCTCCTTCTGGCTGGTTCGGTGTCAGTTTAATGTCATGGTATCCCCGCCCTGTCTCGTGTAAGGCAGCACATAAAATTATCAGATGTCAGTCTTGGGACCCATCCACAATATAACCTATGAAGTGCTGACGTTGAACGTTAAACCAACTCAACAACAAAGCCTCTTTGACTTCAACCGTAATACTTAAAAAGTTACTGATTTTAAAGCACATGCTCAAAGTTAAATTATTATAGGTCAAAACACAGGCTACCAAGCAACTTTTTCGCCATTATATGAGTACCAACAGTAGTAATGTTACTAATTATTGTTGGAGAGAAGATTGGGATACGTTGATTTATTACACCTTATTGTTATTAATGTCCTGTAACTCATAATTCCTTTGAGACTTGCCTTCATTCTGGTGAACAAAGAAATTTTTCTAAGCTGACTCCTAAATGGTTTTGCAGCAGTGTGTTAAAACATAATAGTCATACAACCAAAAACGTTCTAAAATATGTGGTCTTTTCATATATACACAAACATTATTTCAAATAAGCAACCACAGGTTAAACTAACCCTTGAAGGCATTTGCGGAAAAAAATTGAATTTCCCCTCCTTTGTTACATTCTTCTACTTCATATTGATATATACCACATTACAGGTTAATTCAACAAATTTACAGTATCTTATAGTCAACAAACCAAAACTTAAAAACAAACATTTGAAAGTTTCAATCAATTCTTTATTCTGACAGTTTTGAAATAAAATCATCATTATTGTCAATTACCAATCATTTTTGTGAATTCACCATGATCAATATTGTCACACAAGATATACAATTCATTTTTAAAAAAAGAAGTTCGTCCATTTTTTTTTGTCCTATGTTTTTGTCTTGCGTTTCCTGCACAGCTCAATGGCAGACGTAATGATCTTCACCCACAGAGCACTTTGCAAGTCTCAGGATCCTTAAGTTCAAACCACATGTACTAGCTCTGAAAGCCCATTCAAAATCATGATATACTCAAAATAAAAACATAAAATATCGTGTTTGTGTGCTTTCAAAACTTCTGATTATCCTGTGACCAAACCTGCTTATGATATTCAATTCGTAAATTTGAGCAGTAATATCCAGAAAGAAAAAGAAGAAGATAATTTTGTGTAGTTTTTACCCAAAAACCCTTGGCAGCTTGGGAAAATACAAGTATAGAACAAAAAAAGAAAACAGATCCATGACATAATTGATTGATAAACAACAGTGGATCCTTTTTTTCCCGCTCCCGTAAAACCTATCACCATTGATTTTGTGAAAGCATGAATGGGTTTCATTTTTATAATATACATATGTATTTTTTGTCTACAGTAGCACTGATTCCAAGAAGCTGCGATGAACAGATAATTGTTCTGAGAGAGAATCTAGGTTAATTCTGAAGAAAATGCTATGAAAAAATTTCTTATAGATACCAAGTTATTCACATTTATTTATGAAGCCGATGAAATTAGGACGCAAAACAATATACTGATTTAACTGAAACAAAACACAGGCGTAAATAGAAAATCTGCTTAAATGATTGTATGCACTATTTTTTAATTCACTTTCAGACTTTTTTTATAACATAGAATTCATAAATGTTTAAAAATGGCTGGTTTGTCACAATGTTAAAATGAAATGGCATACATTGGTAAAATATCATAGGAAACATTTCTCTGAACTAAAAAATCATACTTCATATTTACATGATCCCAGAAAGGTGCTGTGCCTAAACCTGTCTCTCAAAACCTTGTGTTTCATGTAACATAAGTTATTTTTGGTAAAAAAAAAACATAGGGAGCTTTAAATTACTGTAGCCTAAAAACAACTCTAAGGCTTGTTGAATGCAGATTCCTTCCAAAGCAAATTGGTTCCAGAAAGAGTTTCTGTTTTTATTTATAAGAAGGAAAACCATATCGGGGAATGTCTCTACTTCAGCATGGAAACAGTGATCCCCTTATGCCAGTTTCGCTACTGAGTAGTCGGATTCAAATTTCAATGTTACTGCCAGTCTTTCTCCCAATCTCACAACTTAGAGAAGAATATTTAAAAATGAAAATTTAAAGAAATACCAACACAATCTTTATTTAATGCAATATTATGTGAGGCAACCAGAGGGAATCAGCCACAAGTAGTCCTTATAGGTTTTGAGATAAAGCCCCCTAACCATTACAAAACATTATGTATTGACGTTTTCATTTCCAAAATAATTTTAATATCTCTAGTTCTAGAAATGATAGAGTGTTAATTTTTATTTCAACCTTTTAAAATGCATTTAATGGTTGCCTCATATTATATATAAATATATTATTACATGTGTGTGTCCTCCAGAAAAACTAGAGGGGAAACAGATATTTTGACAACAATAAGGACCCATGACCAATAAACTACACAATCAGTAGGATATAATATATTGTTAAAAATAAAACAGTATGTTGCTATTTATATGATAACACACTTAAACCTATGTTAGAGGAAAGTACATCGTGATTTGTATGAGTGTTGGATAAATTCTCAAAGCTATTTGGCATGTTCCCTAACCAAAACAAAGTCTAACTGCCTCATGTCATTTGATAAGTAGTATAAGCCATAATATTTACACCTCAACCATTCTGAAATTTAGCCAATAAAAAATTAATAGCCCTATAAAAAAGATGTCTTCAAAATGCAGACTAAGGAGGACAGCTTTTCATTATCGAAAAAAAATTGTCTTTTTTCAATGGAAAATTACCGTTTGATAATTAAAGGATTTAATAACAATTACAATAGTGATTTAAAAAAAGCATAAGACAAAAGTGAAGTTTTCTTTTCAATATCAAGGTCACCAATCTTGTCAGCCTTTGTTTGATCTAGAGAATGTAATATCATACAACCAATACAATGTCCCACACTGCAAACATAACCATTCTATTTCTAAAAAAGAAAGTATGTATATAACAGTCCCATTTTTTTTGTCTAAGATACACTGCCTTAAAAAAAAATCAGATCGATTTCTCACAATATAAATCACCATAAATACATTTGTCTTAGAGTCATATTTATCGGAATAATGCTTTAAACCTACCATTTATAAATGAAAATGTAAGATATGGACTCTGCAATCAGGGCTTATTCACCATGAAATCTTTGGTTTCATAAAACTTTTTCTAAATAATAAATAAACCATAAACATTTAAGAAATAAAACAAGGGCAAGTATCTTAAGGTACAAACATGTCCTTCATAGTTGATTATATTATCTAAAAACAGTCAAAATCAAACGAAAGGAGCAAATTTAAGAGATATAATATTTGTGCGGAGTGCAATGCTCCATGCTAGCGAGACATGGCCCTTGACCAAGCCAAACCTTCAACGCCTGCAGAGAAACGACAGGGCAATGATAAGACAGATCTGCAATGTGAAGCCAGAAGATGTGGCCACCACAAGGTCAAATAAGCTATTGACGCTTCTTGGCATTGAGGACCTGAACCTCATTCTGAAGGAGAGAAGACACCGGTGGTATGGCCACGTGGAACGGTCAAGCGGAGCTATCAAGACAGCATTGGACATGCAAGTAACAGAAAGACGTGGAAAAGGGAGAACCAGAATGACATGGAAGCAGGTGACAGAGAGGGATCGAAAAGACTGAAAACTCTCAACAACTGACCCTCATGACAGAAACACCTGGAGATCTGGTGTGAGATCAGCCATGCGTGCAGCAAACCAGCAACCTGGAAGGGGATCCAATGATGTGGATGTTGCCCCAGTACCTGCAAGTTAATCAAAATACAGATGATGATGATGATGATGATGAAAAAACTATTGATACAGAAAGTTTTATTCATATTAATTATTAACACAGTGAAAATCTTTTTTCTTAATCACAAAATCTTCACAAATAAAAATGAGTTGTGCTATTGTGCCAGCTCAGTCATATGAATTTGTCTACATTATAATTATTATTAAAAAAGCTATCATTCATTTTCTCAAACTTCAAAGAATTGAAGCTTTAAGCTTTCAGTCATGCTCATGGCTTTCACTTTATGGCAGCATACATCACCTAATAGACAATTAATACAGAGATAAAATCTAAATGCCCACAGATCTCCAAGTATTAATGCCTGTCTATCACATAAGGTATCACACTTGTCAAATTTGTATAGCAATAAAGATAATTGTAGCCTTTTTCAGCTACAAGTTATAAGGATAAACTGTCACATGTCACGTTTGCTCTACTTTTTATCAAATAGAAAGTTAATTTCATAAAATATGGATAAGGTATCTTTTTCCGTTACAGGTGATAAAAATAACATGGAATTACTACTACACATAATTATGCTTGTTCACTTTTTTTTTAACCCATTTTTTATTTTATTTATATTTTAAAAGACTAGTTCTTAACATGATTATTTTTTTGACAGAATATCATTAGTATTTATATTAAGGAGCAGAGATGTCAAGAGTTCCGGGAACTGGGTGAGAATCCGCACCAGTCTGCGCCATTCTCCGTCTCCGCGGTTGGAAGCTTATCGCCCCAGCCCGATATATATAATCAATAACGCGAATCTATGATAGACGAACAGGGCAACGCGAGCTGCCACAGCGGACTGGAAGAAAAAACGGGAATTCCCATTTTTCATGCCCGAGGACTTAGGCATTTCGGTCGGAAATATATATGATGATAAAACCTGGCAACATGGGCAACTTGTATATTTCTGTACTCTGTTGTTGTGGTGCGCGACTTATGAAGAAATATATATTTGATTGAAGGATCTAGATTTTCATCTTGGAGAAGAAAATAACTTAATCTTCAGCTCTTTCTTTCTCATTCGATATTACATTTATAGTTCATAATAGTCTTGGAAAAGAAAAGAACTTTAGGTTTTACTAGATCTAGATTTAATCTAGCCATTACAGGTTTAGTTGATCTAGTAGTTCCTTGGCGCCCACGGGTAATAACCGCGTTCTGAAAATGGCAGAAAAAGGCTTGTTTATGAAATTGACAGTGATTGTAAAAATAAGTGGACATTTCAGCGGCTGGAGGAAAAAGTGCAAGTAGTCAAAGGAAGTATTGACAAAAAACTCGTAGGGGAAGGCAAGTCTGTGAGTGATGTCAGTTTATGCCTATTACAACATTGTTTCTAGGCTAATTTCTTTTTTACCCCATAATCTTTGGTTGTTCCCATGAAAGTTAAGGGCTGGGAAAAATGTTCTACTGACATCCCTGAAGGAGGGAATTAGTTTCCAAAAAGATATTGACCTGAGACCCATTCTTCCTCAACATAAATAATCATGAATTTATAGAGAGCAAAAAATCTTTTACATCATGTGTGATGATGATGAGACAGTAAAGAAAGTATTAACGTGTCCATATCATGAAATATAGAAGGAGAAAAAAGGCAAATCTAGAAGAGAGATTCACTTTTTTTTAGATAGGTATCAATGAAGTGCAGAGCATTTAAATTTCATAATAAAGCATATTTTGTTTTCTGCGTTACTCAAGGTCTCTTGTCAACAAATCTGTGGAGATTTGTTTTACTAACAGATACATCTTTAAAAATTGATTTTGACACACTCAATAATTGCTGGAAATTTACAACAGTCCAGTTCCCCGTTGGCTAAGATAACGATTTTGCAGACAAGACAAACAATTTGTTCAGGATTATAGTTTTTTCATTTCATGCTGATAAAAATCAGGGTGTAATAATTCACAAAGAGAAAAAGAAGGGAGAGAACAAAATTCAGGAAAAGAATCAATCTGGAGGCGGTAAAGTGTGAATAAATAAAAATCAAAAAGTAAGTGAGAACATAGAGCTCTACAAAATTTTCAGACGCTTAACACTTTCCTTACTTCTGGTTCAAAATAGCTTGACATAATTTAATAAAAGAATCACAATAATGCCGGCGAGAAGTGATTTTAAAATTCATGCATGCCATCTTTTTATCCAAATGACTTCCACATGCAGTTTAACATGATTCTTTTAAAATTCTCTGAAGCAAATACAGTGGAAACCTCATAATTCGAATTCCTTGGGATTTGATCGACAATTTGAATTACAGAAGGGGACATATCTGAACCACAAAAGTGTTAAAATTAGTAGACAGCTTTTTACCATTTTTGAGAAACTGTGTTTATGATAGTTTCCTATTATTTTCTTTCAATAGCAACCTTCTCCCAATCCCATTTCTTTAAAAGGCATGTCTTGGGAAGCAATGAGCATTGAATTCTACTTGACAGGTAGTACTTTTGTAATGCCTTTTGTTGGTGTGAGCTTCGAATTGAGATAATCACACCAGAAAAAAACTTCCAATTATGAGTCTGATTTTAATAGAGCCAAGAGAGAAAAATAACCTATTCTCCTGTTTATGAGTGATTCAAATTATGAGACTTTGTTTTGTAAGGTTTTCACTGTACAACTGCTTTTGATCATAGACAATCCTCCTGTAGCTTTGTGTTGCTATATTAATAACTGTTTTCACATAGCAGCTTTGTTTGATAAAGAACCGACAAGGATGCCTATGACAGCATACCATCACAGTGCTACGATTTTGGCACAAGTCATTTTTGCTACTTATGAGATGAACAATAACAACCAATTTCCTTATTTCTGCTTCATCTTCATATTTGACACAAGTTTCTAATAAAGATGCAAAAAACCTATTAGCCAATTTCCGATATGAAAATTTAGTTAGATCTCATTTTCATCTTTACTCTTATATCTCATTTGCATTAAGGCACGAATCTCACTTATGGCCATAATTGTAAAACTATGATGATATGAGTCTTATTTCTCTGTTGCTATAAATTTATGCAGACTTCTTATGTCTGCGCCATCTTATTACTGAAATAAATATATACTTCAACAATATGTTCAATTCAATTGGCACCTGTTTTGAGAAAAGTATCATAAGGAGGACGAAGACGACGATGATGAAGCCTCCGACTCTTGTGAGGATGGTCCCTGTCCCATTTTGCCTAACAGCTGCAGCTCCGAGAGGTTGTGATGCTGTGAAGAGGAAGGCAAAGGGATGGAAGCAGCCCCGGACATCAGCACTTGAGACATGTCGTGGTGCTGAGCCATCAGGTACCGTTTGACTGGATCCATGTGTGAGAGGGGTTCATCATCAGCGTGTTTCCTCTTCATCTTCTTCTCTTTCTCTTCCTCCTGCTTCCTTGCGTGCTCAGCCAGGATCTCCTCTTTTGACATGGCCTTAGCTGTTTTCAGTATGCTGTCTGCTCCTTTGCCTATCATCTCCTCAGCAAGCCGAAGTCCTGTAGCGTAAGCTGTTGCATACTCGCACTTTTTCTCCTGGATCTGGCAGTGGATGCCCACAAACATGGTGCTGTCCGGTATCTAGTGAAGGCACCAGAACAAATAAAAATACAATAAAATTCTGAATATTGGTTATTTTGCTGCTTAGTGTATGAGACTGAGAGCAGTTTTCCTTTTTTTAAATATGCAAAACAATATTTCATTCATTTTTTTTAAGTTTTAATATATCATTGTGAAAGTTAGATAAACCAAATTTTCTCAGATGAAACCATCTAGAGTAAAAAAAAGACTTAAAAGGAATGTTTTTGTTTCAGTTCATTTTATCAGGAGTAATTGATGTCACAAATGAACCTTAATATTTCATTTTTGATTTTCTACAACTTTTGAAGGCAAGAAGATGTCAAGCTTATGACTAACCTTAATATCTGGGTTGTTTAAATCTGTATTGATAGAATGTTCCACAGCCTCTGATCCGTCTATGCTGAAAACTCCACCTTTCACACTCAGCTGGTAAAGAGATCGGGAGAGAGATACTGAGCCGTATTTTTTTTACCCAACAAAAGAAATAAAAAGAAGTTGAATCCACATTTTTCATGTTTTCTTTACATGCTGGTGAACTTGAAAAACTAGCTTTCTTTTTTCATGAACTTGCTTTCACTCAAATTTGAATTAAAAAAATATAAAGACACTATTCTAACACACATTATTCAATAAAATATTTTAAAAAGACGATAAATCTGGGAAAAAGTATGGCTTTATCAAAGAAAAAATCATATGTGCTTGCTATGACGGAGATCAACACAGATGCTCCCTTAGAGTTAGATGAATGCAGTGCAGGGATGCCACCTGGCTTTGTAAAAATTTCGGGTACTTTGGTCATGGGAAAAAGGAAGGGGAAAATGGGGTCGGAAAATTGTGACTGAAAATTTCATCTATGTAGAAAGGCTCTGAGAAGGTCCCTGAGGTGATAAATGGTTACATTTATTAGAAGAAATAGATTGAATACATTAACTATTACTGGCTAGCAGACATACAATTGCCGGTAAACTATTACCGGGTTCCATTTAGACCTATAGATTGTACATGGAATTTTTTTTTATTATGTAATTTTATATTTATTCTACATCTGATCCAGTTTCAAATTGATAAAAATGTTAGTAAAATTTCAAATGTGCAGTGTGTGTCGCATCCATTTCATGAAGAAGAAAAACAGAGTTGTTTCCCTTTAAAAAATCATTGGAGCAAAACACGTAGATGTTAGACCGAAACATTTTTAGCAGAAATCCAGATTTTAGATCTACAATAAATGAATTTAGATGCAGAACAGATTTTCTGATACAATGTAGCTATTATATGAGATACATCTCAATTAGATCTCGCCTTAGCTATATCATGATCTAGATTCATTTTTTTTTAATAAAAGCTACCAGACTAGAGTGCATGATTATTCCCTAGGTTCATAATTAATAAGTTTAGAGCGGTTTGATAGAGGTACCGTTGTTAAAATAGTTTTAAAAATCTGAGTCCGATCTGTTTTTTTAGTAGTCCACTGTAAACAATGACTGAGGCTGAATTCATTAAATTACGATAAAAATAACTTAGAACCCAAAAAGAAAGAAAAAATATACTAAAAGGACAACCCCTTTTATATCTGATCAATTCTAATGGAAAGATTTAAGGGCTTATGGTTGAGATTACAGACAAGTTCAAATTAAATTCATTCTCACCTGATCTTTAGACACTTCTGTGAATACAGACACTGGAACACTGCATCCACCTTCCTACAAACAAAAAAAACACACACACACAAAGAATAAAAATCATAACCATACTGAACAAGGCTATAAAATAAGGTTAAAGAATTAGTTATCCACTCGTCTCCCAAGGGATCATAGGAGACTCTTCTCAACTCTTCCAAGAAACAAAAAAACAACTAACCAGAGAAAATTGTGAGCTGGCTTAAGCTAAATATCAAAATAACTCTCAATGGAATAAGGTTCCATATAAAAACTGGCTGTCCTGTCAAACAGACATTGGGTTCAGTTAAAAGTTAATCTGTCCATTTTTGATGGAGAGACCATATAGGAAGGAATAATCATATCTTGATCATAGTCTGCAAGTTTTATCAGTACAATACTGGAAATAAAAAGGCAGCAAGTAAAAATACTTTCCCTCTCAAGATTACGCCTTACATTACACCAAGGATTTTGTAGATCATTACACTGATTACTGCCTGATAAACTTTTATTTCCTCTTTACTATAATGATTTAGTTGTGAATACTTCCTTCAATAGTCGACTCATAGAAAGTGATTTCATGAATATGCATTAGAAAGAAAAGATCATAACCCCTGTAAATATACATAACATTAGGGCTAGATGACCTACCAGTTTCCACAGAAAAGCTCTCTCTGCCACACACTCGATCGTGGAAGTATGATCATGAATCTTGTTTAGAAGTGACAGTATGCGCTCATCCCCATCTCGACACTCGACAGCCATGGCACCTTGCGACACTGCATACATGCACTCCTCGGGCGTCAAAACCTGTAAACGTTTAACCTGTACTCATTACATTCCAATTAACATAACATAAGCATTTTAAGAACATGGGTTTTTAAATGCATGTCTCATAAAAAAACTCTGTTGAGAAACAAACAATTTATTTGCATCATTGAATTTTGTTTTTAGACACATCTCATTTTAGGAGGGAAAGGCGGAAGAGAGAATAATTATGGAGTGGAAGCTCCTTGCCATATATGCAATAGATACTAGGAATATCATTTGACGAAAAAAAGAAAAGAAAATCTTTTAGATATTGAACTTGCTTTTATACATCACAGTATTGGTGAAATTACGTAAAGAGCATTGTCATTATCTACGCTTGAACAGACCTGTGCAATGCAGTGCTCCCAGCCCATCCTTGTAAGACCTGCAACGGCCAGAATGATGCCGTCATATACATCGTTCTCTGCAAGCTTCTTGAACCGTGTATTTAAGTTTCCACGCTAAATTAACAGTCAAGGTCAGGAACACATAGTTTCTTGTACACCTGAATACTCTTAAATTCTATAGTTTTATACAAGTTACACCTCCAGGATAATGTCATGATCATGGACTGAATTAGGCTCGGTGTGGAAATTATCATTTTATTACAATTTAAAACCTCCTCCATTCTTAACAGAATTTTTTTTTATACTTTTCTTTTCTTGCAAAAAAAAAAAAAATTTTGTTCTGTTTCTCAATATGCTGTACTTATTTTTGTTCTTAAAAAGGATACAATATTTTCAATCTTATGTTGGGGATAAACTCTTTTGATCTGAGCAGCCCGGCGCAGTGAACTAGTTCCAATGACACTGAGGATTGAAGGTGGTAAAAAGCTCATTTGAAATAAAATACAAGAATATGGAATTGAAATATATACAATAACTTTACCTCCAAGAACACTAGAAGCCACCTTAATGACAAATATTGTTAAGTTTGTTCTGAAAACAGTTTTCTGACAAAAAAAGAGGGCTTGTAGGTTTCACTTGAAAATTGTAAATATCCAAAAGATGGATCAATAAAATTTATCTTTCCTATCATGTCTCAACTCTTTTTCTCAAAGCGGCAATATGATAAAATAATACAGTGGACACATTGTCAAAAGAAGCTGATGCTGCTTGAACATGCAAGACTGGGAGTAGACTCATCTGAGAGTATAAAATATCTATATATGTACGCACATAGATGTAGGTCTGAAAGAAACCATGCACAGCAGGCACACTTACTTGCTCTCCCCCTCTTCTACTATTCTAGACAGACACTTTGTGACCACACATCTAAACTAGATCTACATTAAGAAAATGAGAGAGAGGGAGAGGAGCGAAAGAGGGAATGGGAAAGACAGAGAGAAAGAGAGAGAGAGGGAGAGGGGGAGCCCTTTTTACCACCTTTGTGAACTTAGGATGCCATGGTCAACAAACCCATAATGTTTGTGTGATGGAATAAAACTAAAAACAGTCTCACTCAAACACACAGCTGACACAGTGACAGTGATTCTGTGTATTTGGGGAGAGAGGAGGTGTGGAACCAATTATAATGCCTAATAAACAAAACCACTTAAAGGCCATTTCCCCTTCTTACCAAGAGTAGAGATGCAACACTAGACCTAGCACTGTCAGACCGTCTTGCCACACTTGATACTATGTAACATCTCTCTTTCTCGCTCCTCAGCTTTCTCCACAGGAGAGAGAGAGAGAGAGAGAGAGAGAGAGAGAGAGAGAGAGAGAGAAAGACATAGACAGAGGCACACATGGCTATATCTCCGGTGGCACAATGGAAGCTGGGAGAATGGTCTGTCATCGCCTGCTAAACAACATTGGCGACAGATTAAAAAAAAAAAAATTAACACCTACCTCCCGTAGACACAATGGCTGGCTAGCTCTGTCTCTTTGCGTAAGCTTACCTACTGAAGGTAGTGGCGGTTTGAAACCTTAACTGGCTGATCTCTCAGTGCACACACATACACATCCGCACCCAGTCAATTTTTGCATGACAAGCATACTTGTTTATGATCTCTCTACAAATTTGACGCGAACTTGACATGTACACGTGTATTTCGCTACGCTCAAGTTTTTTCATAGCTCTGTATTCGCTGAAATATCTGAAAATTCCAACCAATAGTCAAGCCCAGTACTTCTTAACGTCCGTGGTTTTTATTAAATCTCTTCCTTAGGCCCAAGGTCCATTTATAGGCTTTATATTAGGGGAAAAACCGTCCCTATGATTGTCTTCGTTACGGTCGAGGTTTCGTCGAGTCCGATGTTGCCATATGCGAGGTCCACAATATTATGATCATAATAATCATTGATAAGTAATATTCCATATGAATATTTAATGTGATATTGTTTCACTGGAAAACTTATGAATGCTCCCCGTGAGAGCACCAATGCCAGCGCTCACCTGCCATCTGGCAAATCCTTCAGAGTCTTTCTCTGGTGTTTAGGATGGAGGACAACAGCATCGTATGGATTGTCTCTCCTGCACAATTGAAGATAACAAGAAACCTGAATTATTTTGGTCTACAGATATGTGTATTCAAGTTAAAAGACATAGAATTTTCCTAGCATTTAACATAAATCATGTCATTGTTATTAAAAATCTCAGCCACAACTTTTTTCCTATCATAATTGCCTTAAAACAGTGGGTTAATCAGAAAAATAGTTGAAAACATACAAGTAACAATCTAATAAAGTATAAAGTTGTTTGTTGTTGTTTTTAAATGAAGGAAGGAAAACAGAATGGAAGAAACTGGCTGCATGAGGACCATGCGAGCATCTTTTCCCTTTCTACCTCAATCCACTTCACAATAAACTCCTTGAAACACAGCTTTAAATAAATACACATAAATCACAGTTCGGTGCTCCTTTTTTTTTAAATCCTCCTATCCCAGATTACTGTCTGTAAAAACAACAGAACATAACAACATACTTGCAAACACAGCCAATGACCAAACCCTCTGGCAGGTTTGTCGGGAGATCTTTGAGAGAATGCACTACAAAGTCCACTTGATTCTTCAGTAGAGCTGTCTCAAGTTCTTTGGTAAACAAGGATTTTTCACCAATCTAAATAAGGGAAAAAAAGCTGTTACGGTACCATATGTACATTATGCAGATGACTATTTCATCCTTTCTTAAGAAGGCAACAACCAAAACATGTGGTATGAAAGGAAACAGGCTAATCGCTAACATGGGTTGTGTGGTGATGCTGGGTTTCAAACGTCAGTCTCTGCTCAAGGTCCGGAGTTCGAATCTTTCTCAAGCCACCGTTCTCCCAACTAATCTGGTTTTCAGAATCATGTTTCAACCTAGTGACCAGCTGAGACACTAGTCATGGTATATTCGCCCTGTCTCGTGTGTGGCAGCAACATAAAATTGCCAGACGTCAGTCTTCGGACCCGTCCACAATATAGTCTATATAGTGCTGACAATGAACATTAAACCAACTCCCCTCTCAGGCGTTCTGTATATGATCTTTCTAGAGACCTGGAAGATTACAAGTTAAACTAAGAGAAAGCAAACAGAAGGGTTCACATTACTATCAGAGACAAAAGCAAGTAAGGTTTTAAACTGTATGTGTGAAATTCATTTTAATAGACAAATTAAGAGAGAGAGAGAGAGAGAGAGAGAGAGAGAGAGAGAGAGGGAAGAGGAGAACAGGTGCTATCAACAACTTTCGTTCTACCAATCTTTCAGCTATTCCTCCTCCCCCTTTTTAATCCCATTCCCACTCACAAATTAATCAGGCGATTTCAATTGTTTCTCCTCGGTCTAAGTATTTGTATAATATCTCAATGTGATGCACATCTGGTCATATAATCAAAACATAAAGCATGCACACGAGACAATGGAATTCATATTGAACGAATCCAATCATCAATATAGCATCCGCATGGCTCATCTTCAAAGTGAAAGGCCATATAATATATTTCAAAGATTTATCATCAAATCCTAAATTTGATACGCAAGAAGGAAACGAGGTTGCTAAGTAATATCATATAGGGAATGTGTACATTAAAAAAAGCTTGTATCTCGTATTTTTAATAATGCTTGCTTCATACAAATCATAAGAAACAGAAGTACGTGTATATATCTAAACATAAAAAAACGTGCATGTTTACAAAACGAGACTAACCTTTGAGAGGGCAGAGTCCAAGATACGATCACCAACTGTCGACATAGGCACTGCATGGTTGAGGGAAGAGATTGAATGCGAATTAGTCTTGCTTGAAGTTGAAACACAATAGAAACAATTCATCACAGAACAAGCGTTATAAGCTATAACAAGAAGCAACAAACGATAAATGACAGATCAGTAGCAGATGTTGGGGAGTTAACAACATGATAAATGGGGAAAATATGGTTACAATGCTAAAGGAATCATACAGCGGGACAGCTTCAGAAATCAATTTTATAAACATGTAATATTCAATACTACAAGCAGATTGTCGCTCTCACATGGACACATTTATCTCTCTCAGAGCCATACACAGATATTTTCAACTTCTCTCAAAATACCAACGCCATTCTTCAACAATGTATGCACATTGTATTTTTATCGCTTTTCTCGTTCTTATTGAAATAGCCCTTTCCATCGTATCCACTACAAAAGTGCTTTGTGAAACCTTTTCTTGCTTTTGCACTTTAACCGTTTTCTGGTTTATTTTGACAGCATCATCCTCATGAATCTCACCACTATTAGCATAATTATGATTATCCTTTTCAAGATTGTGTTCACCATATTATGCTTTCAAAGACATAAAAGACATAACAAACACACTTATTATGGACGTACGTGACATAAATCACCAGAACCACTATTTTTAAAAAGACACTAAAGAATTGAAGATATTATGAAAACATGCCGCTGTTAAAGTAAACAAAAAAGAAACATAACATAACGATTATAAGCAGGAACAAAAGCCTACGTGCCTCTCATAACGTTGCAAAACTGCAATGCACCTGGCTGGGGCTATGGTTATTTTCGTCCATCTTTGGTACGTGTTTATTATGGTCTAAGCCCAGTTCAGTTAGCATGTGCGTGAACCATGAAACACCGCACAATAGTAACCATAAAAGACAGATAGCACCCTGGTGCCAATCTAACTCTTACTTCAGGATGTAATTCTTGAGATAATTTACAAGACAAAGCTGGGACGCAGACAAGTGGTCGGGTGGTGGGTGGAGGCCGGAGGGTACTTGTAACTACCCAAGTCCGGGCACTCCACTTCATTCTAAAATTAGAATAACCGAACAAAAATAGCCAGAAGGCCACAAGGCGAATTTTGATTGGTTTCTTTGGGTTCTTATCAAATGCAACCCCTTGATGTCACTTGACACCGAACTGTAACGCTTTACTCTCGGAAACACAATACTTCCATTATAGTAAACCACAACCTGCTCCTCGTTCTGATTTTTTATGATTTTTCTGTCTGTCTCTCTATGCCTCTCTTTCTGTGCAAAAGGAACATTAAAACGTCAATTTTGATTTTTTTTTTTAAAAAGGTCGAACTTTTTAAATTCCTGTGAAACCTGCTCAATAGGATTTTAAAAAAGATGATGACGATTTGGAGAGAATGTGCGTTTGGATTGGGCATCTTCTGTTTCATTTATAGCAATACATAGATATTTTCAACTTCTCTTCAAATACCAACGCCATTCTTCAACAATGTATGTACATTGTATATTTATCGCTTTTCTCGTTCTTATTGAAATCGTATCCATTACAAAAGTATTTGTGAAACCTTTTCTTGCTTTTGCACTTTAACCGTTTTCTGGTTTCTTATTTTGACAGCACCATACTCATGAAACTCACCACTATTAGCATAATTATGATTATCCTTTTTAAGATCGTGTTCACCATATTATGCTTTCAAAGACATAACAAACACACTTATTATGGACGTACGTGACATAAATCACCAGAACGACTATTTTTAAAAAGAATTGACGATATTATGAAAACATGCCGCTGTTAAAGTAAACAAAAAAGCAGGAACAAAAGCCTACGTGCCTCTCATAACGTTGCAAAACTGCAATGCACCTGGCTGGGGCTATGGTTATTTTCGTCCATTTTCAGTACATGTTTATAATGGTCTAAGCCCAGTTCAGTTCAGTTAGCATGTGCGTGAACTATGAAACACCGCACAATAGTAACCATAAAAGACAGATAGCACCCTGGTGCCAATCTAACTCTTACTTCAGGATGTAATTCTTGAGATAATTTACAATACAAAGCTGGGACGCAGACAAGTGGTCGGGCGGTGGGTGGAGGCCAGAGGGTACTTGTAACTACCCAAGTCCGGGTACACCACTTCATTCTAAAATTAGAATAATCGGACAAAAATGGCCAAAAGGCCACAAGGCGAATTTCGATTGGTTTCTTTGGGTTCTTATCCCATGCAACCCCTTGGTGTCACTTGACACCTAACTGTAACTCTTTACTCTCGGAAACACAATACTTCCTCTATGGTAAACCACAACCTAATCCTCGTTCTGATTTTTTATGATTTTTCTGTCTGTCTCTCTATGCCTCTCTTTCTGTGTCTCCCCCCTTCCCTGCCTGTATATCTCTCCTCCTTTCTCTCTCTCTTTGTCTGTTTGTCTCTCCCTCTCTCTCTGTGTGACTCATCCCCCCCCCTTTGACTGTATGTCTGTCTCCCCCCCTTTGACTGTGATGCCCCCCCCCCCCCCCTCTTTCTCTTTAGTCTTTCTGTCTGTCACTCTCTCCCTCTCACTCTATCTCACTCCGTGTCTCTCTCCCTCCTCTCTTTCTTAACTGTCTGTTTGTCTGTCTCTCATTCACTCTTTCTCTCTCTGTGTCTCGCCCCCTTCTCCCTCACCTTGACTGTCTGTGTGTCTGTCTTTCACTCTCTCTCTCTCTCTTTATCTATATCTCTGTCTCTTCACACCCCATGACTGTCTATCTGTGTCTGTCCCCCTCTCTCTATATCTATCTCTGTACCTCTCCCCCTTCTCTCTCCCCTTGACTGTCTGCCTCTCTCTTTATGGTCTCTACCCCTCCTCCCTCCTCTTGGTTGTATGTCTGTCTCTCTCACTTTCTCTCCGTCTTCTCCTCCCCTTGAGTGTCTATCTGTCTCTGTCTCTCTCTCTCTCTCCCTCTCTCTCTCTGTCTCTCTCCCTCCTCCCTTCTCTTGACTGTATGTATGTCTCTCTCTCAATTTCTCTTTTTCTCTCTCACTTTTTCGCTCTATGGGCCTCTCCCTTTCTCTCTCTCTCTCCCTCTCTATATATCTGTGTCTCTCCTCCTCCCTACCCTATATTTCTTTGTCTGTCTGTAACTGCCTTCTCCCCTCCCCTTGACTGTCTGTCGGCCTCTCTCCCTCCCTCCTCCCTCTCCTTGACTAACTGTCTGTCTCTCCATGTCTCTCTCCTCCTCCATGTCATGTGTGTCCCTCTTTTTCTCTCTCTCTCCCCGCCTCCTCCTCCCTTGACATATCTTCCCCCCCCCTCCCCCCACTCTTCTCGTGGTGCATTTGTACGCCTAAGTTCTAACATTCTAAAATGCGGCTGTGATAACTTCACGATAAGTCAACATAATGCACTATTTTCTCTTCTGCTAGCCGCCCTTATCCCTTGCTTACAATTCACTACCAAGGACAAATACCTCTGTTTGCATGGATTTTTTGTTATTATGTACATTCCTTTTTTATGGAAAGCTGAGGTCCAAACGATTGGGTGTAAGAGAATCGTTCATGGTTAGATCATTTCAAGTTGTTCAAGCTTTATCTTCGTAAAATTAAAATAAAAGAATTTAAGATTGCTTCGATGTTTTCATTCTCTCCCGAGACCGAAGATGATTATACAACACACATTACTCAAAGCAGCAGCATTTTACATTATGCGTCATTGAATGCATAAGCATAACAAATCATGGAGATAGTCATTAACAAAATATGTTTGCTCGGGTTGCAGTTTGTGTTTCTTTTTTTTCCCTCACTTTCCCGTCCTCTTTTTTTTTACTAACATTCAATTGCATGTATTCGAACAACTCATGGGACATAAAAATTGCAGTAATTAGCTTGGTAGGGAGAGTTAAGTTGAGTTGGTTTAACGTCCAACGTCAGCACTATATAGACTTTCTGCTGTGTTCAGTAAGTCATTCTGCTTATGTTTACCACTTCTTCGAGGCTAAAGATAAACACTATGTATATTATGTTTGCTGCTCTTCCATGCCAACATACTGGTTACACATAGGAAAGAATCGCCAAAAACATGAGCGAACTTTGAAATGTAGATGTTTATAAATAAAGACCTCCAGGGGCACCGATGCCAATGCTTCTTGAGAAAAAATACATGTGTGCTTAAGTAAAACCTATACAAAAAAAATTTAATACGTGGTGTAATCGCGTTTTAACACATTTGTTAAGTTGTACCCTTAAATCTCGTCGTCTTTGTGAAAATAGAAACTAAATGGTATGTGCAAATTTAAGGCTAAAAATAGGAACGCAAGTATTGTTTGTCTTGTAAAAGTTACATGCAAATAATGATGTGAATTTATCCCCAAATCAATAAGGTTTCGGTATACATGCCCATGTACTCAGATTTAGCTGACTGGGGTAAAATCGCTTTAACAGAATCCTACCGTATATAGTGCCATATTTTGAATCAATCAACCGAGTCTACCGATTGTTCCGATCCAGATAAAGGGGACACAAATGTTTCTGACACAACATAGCGTTTTGAGGCTTGCGACCAAGTTGTGTTACTTTTAACAAACTAGAGAGCACACAAATTCTTTAATGGTGGGGGGGGGGGGGGGGGGGGGAGAGAGAGAGAGAGAGAGAGAGAGAGAGAGAGAAAGATAGTATTTAATCTATGTTGTTTTATTTTGATAGCTTTTAATTATAAGAACGTTGCAGTTTGAACTGTTCTTTAATAGCACTGTACATGCAAAGAATTGTTTACACCCTCCTCTGGTTAGACGCAAAGTAAAACGTTACGTGGAAGGATAACTAACAGCAACATGGTGATCCCGTGGCGGAGAAACTAATCATCCCATGGTGGAGGCTGTGGTGATCCCGTGGCGGAGAAACTAATCATCCCATCCAAGGTCTCGCCGACCATAATAAGTATACCGGGTGATCAGAAAAAAAGAAATTGTGTACGGTAAGGGGGAAATTCATTTATTCTATTTCAACTAAATCGCAGGGTAATATCAGAAAAGCTCCGAGAAAACAATGCGATTAGCCCATTAGAGATAATTATTTTCCATTTGTGAATTAAATGTATACTTCCAATAATCGGTGTGTACTTAAGGAAGCCTCAGTTCGACCTCTTTGTCAACAATGAATTATTGTAAGTAGTGCTCGTTTAAGGGCCACTTAACACAACCACTTCAGGATGTGCGACTAGGTCACACTATAACGTTGGGCTGGGAGCAGTAGGCCTACAGATAACATGGCGAAATTCAAACTCTTTGATCTGTGTACGCCCCCTAGGTTTTGATATGTAAAGGCGATGACTTTTTTTGTTTCTATTATACAGACATGTGGTGCCATCAGAGGAGTATACCTCTAGTCTCTAGCTCGTCAGTCCAACGCTCTATCGACTGAGCTATCTGACACACGCGATGAGATCGTCAGACACAGAGTCGAACAGTCCACACAAAATGTTAACTCTGGTGAGTTAAAGCCGAAGAATCCTTTACAAACAATGGGGATCCTGGACCCAAACGGATTCAAACCTTGGACCTCCTGCTCGACAGTCCAGAGCAACTAACTGGGTTATGGTGTTTTTAGTCATTCATCATAAAGATCGCCGTTCCTAATATTTCGTTGCACAACACAACTCTCAATAATCGGTTATACATATAGCAAATCACCGTGCGTGCGCCAATACAATTCGTAAAGGCAGAATTCAACAGAATCAACTTTTCACTTTCGCGTTAAAAAAAAAAAAAAGAAACAAAGGTAAAAAGCTAAGTGAAATAGGATCTAGCTAGTTGGCTAGAAATACAACAGGCCGTAGTTGGATGATGAGCAGCCATCTGTTGCCCATATCGGAGATCCTAAACATGCCACTGGTTGCTATCAATATACGTACACAAATATTGACTGGCGAGATTGCAGGGCAGCAGCTTGTCGACTAGTTGAAAACAATGAACAGAACAATTGTTGTTAAGTTTGCCATGGAAAGAAACAATTTAACTAATCCGTGGGGCGTGTCTTTGAGACCTCTTTTGATCAGGATAGCTCATTCATGTTAACATAATGATGCTTTAAAGCCCAGCTGAGCCAAACAAAATGGTGACTCCTGGATCTATTGAAAAAGCTTGAGAGCCCCATGGAAGTTCAATCCCTCGAAAATGTAAAATCAGTTCAAACTTGCAGTAGACGATACATAGAAATAGTGTCGAAACTTCACTTTTGTTACGTTTGAATTTTGGGGCAATACAAAATACACGACGGTTTTTGTTGTTTGTTGCTTGTTTGTTCGTATTTGTTTTTGTTCATGGTTATGCAGAGATAGAGAGAGAGAGAGAGAGAGAGAGAGAGAGAGAGAGAGAGAGAGAGAGACAGGGAGATACAGAACAGAGAGAGAGAGAGAGAGAGAGAGAGGAGAGGGGGAGGGAGAGACAGCCCATCTTTTACAGACTCAAATTTGTTTACTTGTGGAAGCTGTTGTTTTTCTTACGCTATGATCTCTGGCACATTATGTATGAGAATGCTTGAGATTAGTCGAAACATGAAAAGTTTCATGCTGTTTCATGAAAACATGGAACCCATGTCATTTTAAATAAGTTGTTCGTTTGTTGTTGTTTTATTTATTAAATGGTTACTGATAAGGGTGGTATAAGTCAAACACACTAAAAAATTCTTCAAAACAGTCACTCAAAGATTTCCGGTAACATTTACAAATTGGAGCGACCAAGAAAAGATAATGCAAGCACAGACACAAAATCAACGACTATGTTTACATATTTTTTTAATATAATTTTTATCAATGGAAGGAAGAAATTAGCCTTTGAATTAATGTAAATACTCTTAATATTGTTGCTTCAAAATGTTCTAAATAACACATAATAACCAATTCTACATGAATCAAATCTGTTGGCATAATAGAAACAGGCCAATAGACCAACGACACATCAAATTAAACAAATTTAAATGAACGCGTACCAATTGTAAGAGGGTACAGTGGGAAGGGGAACGGTGACAGTATTAAATAGAGCATAATTAAAGGAATCTTGGTTGTTTACTGCCGCGAAGTTCGGTCTACACCCGACAATCGTGTGAGGCTAGCGACAAAAATAGGTCGGAGCTCAACAGATGTCCAAGTCAGGGCGGCCATTTTTTGTCCGACGCAGCTACAAAACCGTCTTGTTTTTGCTTTATTATCACAATCACTGTTCAATCTTGCCTTTGCCTTTTTTTGAAACGGTGTCGCTAAAGCATCTGCACCAATTTATAGGGCACGTGTGAAGACAATGAAACTACTATAATGAAACTACACGTACGGTATTATTACTTTGTTATGCAGTCTCTAAAATTACGGAGGGAAAGAGAGGGAGGGAGGGAAACAGAGACAGAGAGACTGACAGAATGGAGGAGCAGGAGGAACAGAGGAAAAATAAGAAGAAAAAGAAGGAAGTATTGTCAATGCCATACAAAGGCTAAACATAATTATGTATAATGTATTTAAAAAAATGTCAGCCTGTCAGCCTCAGTCTTAGCCATCGTTCTTTTGCGCATAGATTGACTGGATTAAGAGATTTATGTTTTATATTTTTAACGTTTTCTGCCAGTTAAGAATGAAGATAAAGGTTTATCTAGATGTCATAAGAATGATTAAGCCCTGATTGAATAGTTAATTTCAATCTGCACAACCACAAAAAACAATTCCAATATAGAATAAAGAAAAAGGTTTGTCTCATCTAAAGATGGCATAAGTACCCTATCTTGGTATCTCAATAGTGGAAAAAAAATTCTAAAGATGTAAAGTGATATACATGTACATATTTTGACAATATTAAGTATTTCAAAAGGGTTCACCATATTTATGACATACTAGTTGTTTTGTCCTTTAAACATAATTTGCTATGCAACACTTACCTAGCAAAAAAGAAGAAGTCTACGCTTTTGAACACTTAACTAGTAGGCCTATCAAGGGTGTTTAAATATTAATTTGTTTTGAGAGATAGAGAGAACTAATACGAAGATCAAAACCAAACCTAGCAGAGCTCACAACATCATTCTGCTCTGTGTAAGTCATAAGTCTAAACACTCTTTAAGTTGTAAAATTCAATATGAAAAAATACTGATTCACAATTTAACACATTAAAGTTTAAGCATTGCAGGGCCTAATAATTCAACAAATTGAAAAATTAAAACATTTTGAGCAATATGAGACACATAAGAATTTTCTGCGATAACAGCTTTCTGATAAACTTATCTGTCTTCTGTTAGCCTACTTAGATTTCGTGAAATGAGCCTTACACTATTTTGAGATAGCCATATCTTGCCCTAGGATTCTATTTGGTATTTGTTGTCCATTTTGCTCCACCCATCCATAACCCTGTCACACCCTCCTCATCCTTTTTGCAGTAAACCTCAAACCGCCAACACATAGAAATGGTATCGAAACTTCACTTTTGTTACGTTTAAATTTTGGGGCAATACAAAATACACGACGGTTTTTGTTGTTTGTTGCTTGTTTGTTTTTGTTTTTGTTCTGTTTTTGCATGGTTATGGGGCACAGATACAGAAATAGAGACAGAGAGAGAGAGAGAGAGAGAGAGAGAGAGAGAGAGAGAGACAGGGAGAGACAAACAGACAGACAGACAGACAGAGACAGAGGAGAGGGGGAGGGAGAGACAGCCCATCTTTTACAGACTCAAATTTGTTTACTTGTGGAAGCTGTTGTTTTTCTTACGCTATGATCTCTGGCACATTATGTGTTTTATGAGAATGCTTCAGATCAGTCGAAACATGAAAAGTTTCATGCTTGAGATCAGTCGAAACAGGAACAGTTTCATTAAAACATGGAACCCATGTCATCTTAAATAATTTGTTCGTTTGTTGTTTTATTTATTAAATGCTTACTGATAGTGGTGGTATACGTCAAACACACCAAAACAATTCTTCAAAACAGTTCACTCAAAGATTTCCGGTAATATTTACAAATCAGAGCGACCAAGAAAATATAATGCAAGCACACACACAAAATCAATGTTTATGTTCACATACTTTGTTTTACTATGTTTCTTATCAAAGGAAGGAAGAAATTAGCCTTTAAATTAATGTAAATACTCTTAATATTGTTGCTTCAAAATGTTCTAAATAACACATAAAACCAATTCTACATTAATCAAATCTGTTCGCATAATAGAAACAGGCCAATAGACCAACGACACATCAAATTGAACAAATTTAAATGTGAACATGTACCAATGGCAATTGTAAGAGGGTACAGTGGGAGGGGGAACGGTGACAGTATTAAATAGAGAAAAATTAAAGGAATCTTGGTTGTTTACTGCCGCGAAGTTTGGTCTACACCCGACAATCGTGTGAGGCTAGCGACAAAAATAGGCCGGAACTCAACAGATGTCCAAGGCAGGGCGGCCATTTTTATGTCCGACGCAGATACAAAACCGTCTTGTTTTTTTTTATTATCACAATCACTGTTCAATCTTGCCTTTGCCTTTTTTAAGTGCAGACAAAGAGATGTACTAAACAAAACAAAAACGGTGTCGCTAAAGCATCTGCATCAATTTATAGGGAACGTGTGAAGACAATGAAACTACTATAATGAAACTACACGTACGATGACTTTGTTATGCATTCTCTAAACTTACGGAAGGAGAGAGAGGGAGGGAGGGAAACAGAGACAGAGAGACAGACAGAACAGAGGAGCAGGAAGAACACAGGAAGAAAGAGAAAAAAATAAGAAGAAAAAGAAGGAAATATTGTCAATGCAATACAAAGGCTAAACATAATTATGTATAATGTATTAAAAAAATTATGTCAGCCTCAGTCTTAGCCATCGTTCTTTTGCGCATAGACTGACTGGATTAAGAGATTTATGTTTTATATTTTTAACGTTTTCTGCCAGTTAAGAATGAAGATAAAGGTTTATCTAGATGTCATAAGAATGATTAAGCCCTGATTGAATAGTTAATTTCAATCTGCACAACCACAAAAAACAATTCCAATATAGAATAAAGAAAAAGGTTTATCTACATCTCATCTAAAGATGGCATAAGAATGCTCTCTCTCTCTCTCTCTCTCTCTCTCTCTCTCTCTCTCTCTCTCTCTCTCTCTCTCTCTCCCTCTCTTATACCACACACACAAACACACTTGACAACCTTACCTTTTCATATTTGTTAAGTCCTTCAACCAATAAGTGCTATTCTTTCGGTATTTTTCGTGGTGAAATTCCTGAGTAAAGTGAGAAGATTTTGAATATGTTAAACTCACCTGTCTCAAATTTAAGCGTGTCGTCCAGGGCTCTCAGCATCTGAATCACAGAGTTAGTCTGTACCAGAGCCAGCTGGAGAACAGAGGAGAATCAATTCATTATTAAGAAATAGGACAGGAGTAGTAGTTGTTTATATTGAAAATAGTTTATTTAAAGTCAAGGCAACTGGTCAACTTAAATAGCAGCATCAGCATCAGCAGCAGCAGTAGTAGTAGTAGTAGTAGTAGTAGTAGTAGTAGTAGTAGTAGTAGTAGTAGTAGTAGTAGTAGATTAGTAGTACTAGCAGCAGTATTAGAAGAAGCAACAGCAGCACAACTGAATAAGCATCTAGAAAATATTACACAAACATTTCCAGTTTTGTTTGTATGTGTTTTTGTTGATGTTGTTTTGTTGTTTGTTTGTTTTTTCGTTGTTTTTTGTTTTGTTTTTTTGTCTTATTTTGTGTTCTGCAAAAGATCAATAGGGTTGTAGCAAGTCTATAATGTACGGGGAATCTTTATAAAGACAAAAAAAATGATATTGCAAGGTTTGATTAGTTTTACGTCTCATGCGTTCTTGACATTAGAGATTCGAACTTCCAACGGACTTCCTACTAATCAGTCCAGAGCTTTAACCGGAAAACCGACTGAGCAAACGGCGCTTCTCTTTAAGGCGTCACTGATGGGTAAAAAATTCGCAATAAAATAACTGTCAGTTCCTTCCCTCAGGCTATTTTCCCCTTGAGGTTGATTTGGTGGACGCCTGGACGGACCATTAACTATTCATAGCTAGAGCCCGCCGTCGGCCGCATCGCTTGACACGCACGCACGAGTCGGAGAGCTGCCAACACTACATACATACAAAGTATTTGTCGTTGTATGCAGATTCCTACACTTTGTAAGCCGCAAATGTAGACTACACTTTGACGACTGGTGTGTTTGGCAGCCCTAGTAGTCTTGACGTCACGTATAACATGACCGACGATTATGATAGTGGTGGGCCATTTCCGTGTGTCCTAAAGCCCGTCGTTACACGTCTTACACGGCCGCCTTTCTATCACCGTGACTGCTGAGACTGTGCATGTTTTTTCCTCTTGCTCTCTGAGTTGTTCCTTTTATCTTTTTTTTCTTTTCATGCCAACGACTCTATTGGGAAATAATTATTATGCATTTATGTGTTGTACTAGTACTAGGAGACAGAAGAAGGGGGCAGTAAGAGGAAAATATATGGAGAGGGAGAGGTAGAGAGAGAGAGAAGGGAGGAGAGAGAGATAGAGAGAAAAAGAGAGAGAGAGAGAGAGAGAGAGAGAGAGAGAGAGAGAAGAGACATGCGGCAGATTTTCCTCATCCTGTGTAATATTGGGTTTATACTACTGGTTAAAACCCAGTATGAAGAAAACATTGACATCAACGTTTGAAGATTAGTGATTGAGTTGGTGTAACGTCCAACATAAGCACTATACAGACTAAATTGTGGACGGGCCCCAAGACTTACGTTAAACAATTTTATGTGCTGCCACACACGAGACAGGGCAGGGATACCATGACTCCTGTCTCAACCAGTCACATTAAACTGACACCGACCCAACCAGTAGGGAGCGACATCGTCAGTGCTTGAACCACGGACCTACTGCGTCAGAAGCGGGTGTTCTACTCCAGCTACAGGGCGACCGCGCCCCTCCACACACCCCCACACCCTCCTTCCCCTCCTTGGAGATTAGAATACCATTACTATCAGACATAATTATTTTGGTTGCAATCCAGGACAAATTTATATTCATATTCCGACAAAAGAACTAATAGACGCTTGGAATACAAAGTTTCAAGTGGGCAGCAACCAACAAGCCTTTTATTAAATAAGATAAGATCTATTGTGTGAACAAAAGAAGGAAAAATGTAATCATCCAGCGTACTGACATATTCAACATACACTCCAATGAAGTGAAATAGGTATAAAAACACTGGAGCCGTTGGTAATAGCTGGCGTGCTGGACAACAAAAAATCGGTCTACTTCTTGTCAACCGTACGTCAGTACAGTGTTGTAGGACTCCACACTAGACCTAGGAAGCGCACCATTTATTGCTTCCAATTTTGTGGTCCTTGATTTCGTTTGTTGATCACCTAACGCCGACGCCAGAAACTAGGTTATATCGCAGAGGGTCCTTAGACTAACTTCTGACAACTTGACGTGCAACTACATAAAGACAGAACTTGGATACCACTAGATCTTAATCGGTCACATATTTACAAATGACACCATCCAGCAAGCTTCTGTGGTCCGCCAAACAGTATGGCAATGAAATTCTATCAAGCCTCTTGCCTGACTTGCTTGAGCAATAGTTTTTCTGACAAGGCAGTCCTTCAGCTTTCTAGTCAAACAGACATATTAAGATGTTCACTCCAGTATCTTATGCAGATGAGCAGGCGGGGTTTACAATGAATAGATGACTGAAGCTATAGAAAAGAACAACTGACTTTGCAGATTCAAGCATCCATTCAATGTAGAAATCCTCAAGAAACTTAGGAGATGTACTTTTCGAAGCAGATGAAAAATCCGGCTATCTGTGTGGAAAGGTGGGGTTCAACATCGTAAAATGTAAATGGGCAGCCCTTGTGCTCCGAAAACGCATTATGAAGTATACAGTTAGAAATAAAGATGCTAAACTGAATTGCTTGCTTGATCCCCTCCCATCCCCACCCTCAACTTTATTAATTTCCCTTGAAAGACAGTTCTAACACAACGTCTGATGATAAAACAAAGAGCTGGAAGCCTCTGAATAGATTAGGAGAGGGAGTTATTACTGAAGCATTCAGAGGAAAAAATATTTTCTCTGGACATAGCCAAATTATCATGTTCAAATATTGTAGATTGTATACATGCATGTATTACAGTATGTGTCTGGTCAAAGATAAGCAGAATTAAATCTATATGGACAAGACTAAAAGAACACAGTCATCATTCCCTTTCAGTTCAGTAAAAAAGATTCAAGCCTTAACCATTCAAGCATAACACAGCTCTAGTTGGTATAAGGGTTATACAGCTGCTTAATTCAACAGGTTTGAAATCATGGTCTATAGTACCACATAGTCTTAAAATTACCTAGTTGCCCCAAAAGACATACTCTATGATATTTTTTTATTTATATTAAGTAATGTAATATCTTATACATCGGAAGATTCAAAGTAGATTAAAATAAGACAAAAGGGGAAGGCATCTAATAGGACAAATGGCCAGAGGACTTACAACCAGATCAGATATGGAGAGGTTAGTGTATAAAAGCCAAAAACACTTAAGAAGACAAAAAAAAATGCCAATTAACTTTTTAAGCCACAGCTATCAAGATTGCCTGAGTCTAAATGCACTATAGTGTTTTTGTCCAAATTTTCCTATTTTCACTATATCAAAGTGATTCTGTTTAAATAATGGTATAAACACATAGATCTATTGCAAATATTTTATTAATTAAAGCAGTTAGTCTTATACTTAGGAAACGTAAATTAGGAGTTATCTTAGCTTTATTCGACGGTCAAACCAAATAATTTGAATTCGACAAAAACACTCAAATATAGTGCCTCTAGATAAATTGATCAAAAACACTACATGTAGCATGCATAAAATTCTTTTAATTCAAACTCATATTCCACGATTAAGAGGCAGAAACACTATAAACACTAGTCTCCAGTCAAGATAGGCTTTGGAGTTGGGTATTATTTATAAATTTATATCTCTGAAAGTATTTTTTATTGTCCTTTAAAATAATAAGCCTGGCTGGATACTCAAGAAAATTTTGGATCTTGCAGTCATAGTGGTTTTAGTTGCCAACATTAACGGTAATGTAAGATCCAAGGTCAGGATAACATTCTATGTCTCACTCTCAGTCAGTAGTTGGATTTGAAGCAAAATCATGAAATAGGCTTATAAATGTTGGGGAAAAGAATATTTTAAATGCTTTACCTGACATTGATTGAGATATCAGGGAAATTACCAGTTATGAAGTTCAAAAAAAATTTTCAGACATCACTCGTAAATCATGAATGATGTTAAGGGAAGACTATTTTTTGCCACCTTTCTCTGAGAAATCTCCTTAAATTGTTCAACACACAATAATGTAGGTGGCCCATAAAAGGCTTTCTTGATACAGCAACACTTCTAAGCAATGGTTATTTGTGATGCGGATAAGTGAGCCTGTGTCTCACGGGTAATCAAGCAGATGTTTTCATATATTTAGCAGTTAGATCTAAATGACTCAATGCTGGTATGGGAGAGCAGCAACAATCTTGCTCTTTTTTCTTCTTCTCTCTCTCTCTTTTGTGTATACAACTGAAATGTATCTATGATCTAAATGTCTAAAGGCAAATTGAAGAGTGACACCCATGTAATCAAGCATAGAGATAGAGAGACTTCTAAAGAGGGAGTGTCTGGATTTACACACTAGATCTAAATGTACATCTTTAGCGTTTGCACACATATGCAGTTGCTGTCCAGCGTTTTTGTTAAAATCAAGCTCTTGATTAGATCTAGTTTAATGTTTTCCAGGTCCGCAAAAAGATTGTTTACTGTGTTAAAATAATTCAATAGCGATACAAAGCTTTTCTATAGAGTCTTGATTACAAAATATACGCCATTACTTAGACGGAAACTGTGAATAAAGCTCTAGATCTAGACTAGACTCAGACCAAGATTCTAGATCTAGACCTTTGAGACAAACCTGTGTATTGTAAGGGTGTTGAATTTGGGCAGACATACTCAAGAAGAAGTAGATTCTAGATCTAGATCTAGATCTAGACTTACCTGACTTTTTCTTGTTCCAACTCGAATAATCCTTTCGTCTGCCATTTCTTTAGGTCTACTTCTTATTTCAGTCTATTTTGACCAAATTAAATGTCAGGCGAGATCTTGATTGGATTTTATTCCTGAAATAAGCCTGAACACTTCGCCTAAATTGCCTGGTTTTAGATAGATCTGGCTAGAACTAGATCAAGAACTCTTCGAAATCTAGAGATCTAGAAATAGAATCTACGCCCAGATTGAAATAAATCTAGATTAGTCTTCTGGACTAGATCTAGATATTGAATCTGGGGGTTCAAGGAAACAAGTCCCTAAGTATTCTAAAATGTCAACATCCTTGTTAAACATTCAGTACTAATCTACAGGTATAAGAAGAGAGACAGCCTCGCCCTCAATCCTCAGTGCAGCACAATCTTCTCAGTCACAGTGACGAAAGGGAAGGTGAACTGTGTTGAACACGAACATTATTATTGTCGGTCATGTTATCGATAAAACTTAAGAAGTTTTCATATCGATAACGCTTTTGCAGTGACAATGGACGTATGGTGGGAGGAGGTTGTCACTTGAATAAACACATCCAATGATGTATTTTTTCCTTTCTCACCTCGTTACAACATCATTGTTTTTGCTTTAAAAAATGTAATTTACCCTTCATAAACAGCATGAGAATTGAAAACGTATCATTTGTACGTTCATTATTAGCTATCTTGGTGTTTATGGTTGTTTTGTTGTTGTTGTTGTTGTTGTTGTTTTGTTGTTGTTGTTGTTGTTGTTATTGTTGTTCCTGTTATTGTTGATGTTGTTGTTTTTGGTTATTGCTGTTGTTGTTGTTGCTGTTTGATTTTTGTGTGTTTGTTTGGGGGGGGGGGGGGGGGTTTGTTTTTATTATTATTGCTGTTGGTTTTGGCGAGCAAAGCAAGATTATTTTGATCACCGCTAGCAGACTCTCTGTGGTGTTCTCTTAAGCAGGATAAATTATTTATTGAAGAGGCCGCTGTGAGTAAAACAAATGTGATGACTATTTTAAAAAATAATTACCCTTAGGCAAGAAGAGCGAAGTCAACAGAACAATAAAAGTATTACTTCTATAATATAAAAAAAACACAAAACAAACAAAAATGTCTACTCAGAAGCATCGTAGACCTGGTAGAGAATAGAAAAAAAGGTGTAAATCTCCGGTGTAGCTTGCGGCTCAGTTTTATATCTAAAAACAATCTCAAACTTCGATCCAATATAATGATAATGCGTGAACATTACTTTTCTACAACATTCAGTATATTCATGGTCAAAATTTAAAAAAAAATGTTTTTTTTTTATTAACTTCCCTTTTTCTAAAACGTAACATGATAGCGCTAATAATCTCTTGCTAAAATCTCAGAAGATGAACGACAAGTGCTCATGAGATTACAGCTCCAGAAACACATGGCCTTGTTCGATTTTTTTCGAACTCTTTCAAAATCGTCCTGCATAACAGCTGGCAATGTTCTCAGTATTATTAAAATAAAAGTGAGCGCTGTCACTGTTGCTGATACTTCAGTGTTTAAAATATACTTAACAGCTATAGTGCAATGGAATGCCACTGAATATGACGCAGCAAATGAAAGATTACTCTTACATCAAGCTTTATGTCAGCTCAAACAAGATGGGCAAGGACAGCGCATTCAGAGACCGCGCGTAGAAAAGTGAACTTTCAGTGGTGATCCTGTGCATTCTGAAAGCAAAGTGGACTGTTCAGGCTTGATCACTTATGTGGCGCCACACATTGCACAGTTGGCTTCTATGCCTTTATTCATGATTTGATGATCAGATATAGTCTGCCTTGCAAAATTTGCTTTATTCAAAACAGTTTACTAAAAGATGTTACATACTCTCTCTCTGTCTCCTCTACTTCTATTACTCCAGACACACGTGTGACTGTGATGTGTTTTTTGTTGTTGTTATCTGTTTAGAACGCCTCTATTTATAGCTTATGAAGACACATCTTGAACAATCTCTTATCATCTTGGAGATATTTTAGTCTTGTCTGACTTTCGGCATAGCGTAATGTTTACAATCCATCATTTTATCACCTCCTCCTCTTACCTGCTCTTGTCCCACTACTCTGAAAAAACAAACAGAAAAGCAACTTCTTATCTCTTTATCCTATCTCTTTCGTACGTTGAAGGAGAGAAGGCAACGCAAGACATAAACCATTACAACGCCTGGCCCTCAGACTTCTTTAAACGCACGGCACTTTTTAGAATATACGTGTTTACGATAAGGCCTTTTTGTTATTTAAAGATCATCTTTTCCACACTTTCACACCTATTACGTGGTTTTTCAACCTTCAATATTCTGAAGCGCCATCTAAAATTTATACAGATTAATAGAAATTAATAAAGCGTGTATGCGAAAAGAGTGCTATTTTAATAGAATCGCTATCCCGTTAGTTGTAGGAATTAACTAAGGAGATCGATGGGTTTTTTAATGATTGATTGGTTCTGTTACATGTCGCATTTTATGCTACAATAAACGAAGTCTTTGCAAAAAAAATGTCGCATATTTTTCCATTCCTATCGTATTACTTTGAGAACTCACTTGTAATCTTTTGAAGAAAGAACAAGGTTATCGGAAGGAAAACAATACAACACCTATGATCTAAATTGAAACTGAAATGCTAAACTTAATGTAAAAGCCTGTGGCATGTCTCATAAAACTATTGCAATATAAAAGAATGTGCTATTAACATGACTATAAACATTTTAACACACATACTGCAACACACAAAAACTTACAATAGATAATCTACTAATAAAGGGATTTCCAAAAAAAAAAATACATAGATTTTAGGATTGCTAGGATATTGGAATTAAACAAGCAGAATAACTAAGCTACAGATGCGTAACCTGGAATGCAACATGCAGTTTAAAGCATGGTTGTTTGATTTATTCAGTATAAATATTTCACACACATAATTATTGTACATGCAACTATAAGGATTATGTTTTTCTTAACAATTGTTACTAATTATGATAGGTAGACATCGAGCCCTTTCTATGACACCAAGTCTTCGCAGTCTCATAGATGATACCTATTTGGCTGTGCCGAGGCCAGGGTGGTATTCAAACTATACCTCAAATCATTTATCTATATAGCATTTATTCCTTTAAATTAAGTGATTAACTATTTGTGTTTAAACTCCGATAGAAATGAGAAAATGGGGGATAACATCGAGAACACCTCACACTGGGGCAACTAAGATTCTGAGATACTTAAGTGTCTCTTCATCTCCGAACGAAGTTTGTGTGTGGCTCTTCTCGAGCTTCTATAGAGCTTCGTTTGCAAGAGGGAGAGGTAGAGGGGTAAAAGCAGAAAAAAACTTCTCAGGGCTAAATTGTTAAAAAGAATATCCTGCATTGTGGGATGCATGGGAATTATGCTCAAAATCTAGTTATAGACAGCTCAACACCTCTGTTGGATTTCTGTTTGATCAATAATAAATTTCCCCACAGGACCCCACAATCATAATCAATTGGCATGCGATTGTTTTCTGAAGGTGTTTCTAACTTTATTTTACCTCTGAAGGCGAAACAGAAATAATCAAGACGGGTTTTACAGGGAGCAAATTCAACCCTACAGCTCTGGGCATGGCTTGTTTCAACAGCCTGTGGTCGTTCGGCGGCTGGTAAGTGCAAGTGTCTTAAGCATCAAGGTGAGCTGTCACCTGGGTAGTGCCAAAATTACATTTTACCGCCGACGTACTATAACTTGTGTTGGAAAAAAATCTGGTTTCATAACTGTATTATTAGATTATTGAAGAGTGTTTTATCAAAAGGGTTCAAGATGTCTCATTTTCAAATCTTTTAATTTCATGAAATGGCGGTCACCTCTCAGGTGTTGTTAGCACACAAGTCCTTACCGTAATATCTAAGAGAAAGCGCTGAACTTAGATATGGGCGAAAATATGTTCAGAGCAGCACTTTTTTAATCTCTCAGCCCCCCAAAAAAATAAAAAAAAAACAAGAAAAACTAACGGGGTAATATCTTTTACTACTGAAATTGTAATTGATTAAAATTTCCAAGGCAGAACCATAAAACCGCATGGGTGGACTTTCGTTGAAACTGGTCAGCGTGAGATATCCATGGAAGCACGTGAGGGAACCTGACGTTAGGAGTAGAGACTTCTAAGTCTTTCGGATAAGCTAAAAGAAGATGACGAGATCTCAGTGGGAACAGATTTAGAGTTTATTGTGATTTCTGCATATGATGTCATATTATGCTTAAGGAAACATTACAAATTGATAGCCTTATGGTCGAATTAAAGTAAGATTCATGGTATAGACAAAACAGCCTTGTCCATTGAATAATCGACACATTTGCCGAAATAAACAAGAAAATATTCCATCTTGCAGGACAAATGTCAATCAAGTCACCAGTGGAATAAGAAAACCCCCTAGGTAGGTTTGTTAATTACATCTTGAATAATTATCTTTTCAAGGCTTTTTAAAAACCATCCATGAAACCATTGAACAAATGAAATTATCCAGTTACTGCTCAGCGATTATACAAGACGTAATCACACGGTTTTTCATCATCAATGTATGCGTTTTATGAGAAAAACAAAAAATGTCAATAAACGACGAAGATTCTACGTTTTTATTGTACTTTGATTGTGCTTAAATAACTGGACAAGTGATTATTAACAAAGAATTGGTTGATGTGTTTTCTGAAAGTCTTTCAATGTTGATTTTTTAATGTGAAAGTTACAGTTCTGGGAGTTATTTTTAAAAATTCCACTCTAAGTCTTCAAATCAATGTTTGCAATTGCTCCAAGTCTGATTCAAACTCCTCTTTTGGCGCAAGGGGGGGGGGGGGCATTAAATGGCGTAAAGAAATAAAAGGTCCAAATGGTTTTGTATTTTAAAGGTCTATTACAGTAAAGAGGTCACTATGACCAATCAACCAAAATAATGGGCCCCTTTGTATTTATAAACATACTAATTCTTCACTTTTGCTCATACTCTCACCTAATCGCACCATTTTTTTTGAGGCGTCTTTGATACAATTGCCGTAACATTTCGACAAACAAATCCGCTGCCAGAAACGTGCCTCGGGTGATCAAGTTCATCCTGCCTCTGGTCCTGGTGCTCTACATCCTCACAGTTCTGTCGTTCTTCACCACCATGACTCCAGCTGAGCTCGTCAAGTCACAGGCCATAGGAGTTGTACGTTCTACACTAGAGTTATCTATTTATGTCTTAAGAATTTTCGCTTCACTGAAATTAAGTGCTTCTCTAGGTCTTGCAAACTAACAATGTTTGTGTCTTCAACGCCAAGCTTTAAGAAAATTTCAGAACAGTAAAGCTTAGGGCAATTCATGAAATTAATAATTTAAATCACCATTCTTACTTTCACTACTTTCATCGAGCTTTAAAACATGAATACCATAATGAAATCGTATAATGGAAGCAGTGAAGCTTTTTTTTTTTTTACAAAATCTAACTGCACAATAACTTCGTGTCAGGGTATGTTGTATTTTCTCTTTTTAATGTTATTTTATCGTTTATTGAAAATGTATATACATGAATCATTCCTGATACGCTTTTGAAGACTGAAAAAAATTCTTTGGTGTTTTGTACCGTGTTAAACTTGGTCCAAGATTTATGTAACAGGTATTTCCAGTAAATAATTGCAGTCATTTCAACCACATTATGTATATGGGTCCGGTGAAATATACACATTTCTTATAAAATGTGTGAAAAATTAATGAACTGTGGGAAGAATCTGGACCTTCATATAATAATTGCCCATGAAACACTATGTAATTAATATTATTGCACAAAAATTGCAATGCACTTGCATCTTATACAAGGTTTTTATACATAAATTTGCATTCTTTTAAACATGACCTAGATGTTTAGGCATTTTCAGATTTCAAAATTATAATAGAAGGTAGAGACTTCTGCATCAGTTTATAGACATTGAAAATTACACTTTGATAAAGATTATAAATACACTGTACACGTCAATCAATGAAAGAGATACATGTACACTACCTCCAAAGAACATTCTATGCCGTCAGCTTTTGGTATGGTATAATATCATAATTTATGGTATTTATGTATCTTAATAACGAACTGTTTCTTATCTCCCCCATCCCCCCAACTTTCTCTCTCTCCCTCTCTCTCTCCCTCTCTCTCTCTCTCGCTCT